>OZ030394.1:49062590-49132590 GCA_964023965.1 Melinopterus prodromus
ACGAAACTTTGCCAAATTTAAACACTCTATCTCCACTAATAAGCGAGATCCCCATAGTTAGCCTCGAAATTGAATCACCCGGTATGGTTCAAATGCTGACTCTAAAAAGAGTAATTTTGTTATACTCAGAATCCTGGCCGGTTGCTTGAAACAAACTGCAGCACTTGAGTTCTACTACTATATGCATTTAATAATGTTGCAAGAAAGTTGCTACACGCTGCTGTATTTTTACATGCGTTCTAAATTTTTGAAACCCTTGTCCTTCGAATTCAATTTCTGGACTTGGAAACTCTAGTGTTAATTGAGTTGCATTATTCTAACATGAACATGGACAAAAAATGTGCACTGGGACCCTCATATTTGTGCAGTAATAAATTGGTGTTATTTTCTGTATATTTATTTTCTCAATCGAAGAATTATGATAAAGATTATACCATCTGATAAGATTACTATATGTGCAATTTTCGATCATGAAATGTGCTAGCCTGGACGTTTTAGTTTCCGCTATTTGGTATTTACATCACAGGTATTTGAATAAAATTTTAAATACTATTTTTCAGAATATATTACGAAATAACTGGAGTTTCTAGAACCTTTGAAAAGATCTTACAGAAAAGCGCATTAAGCATGGATAGCGTTTCTAGATACTGGTGAGCGCGCTTTAAAAAACAAATTAAAACAAAAACTTGAGACCGTCACTTTCCATTCCAATATTACCAAGTTTCAATGCTGAATATTTGTTTTTGTATTGTTGTTTAGTAGCACGCCAATATTGAAACTTTTGAACTTTTTAGTTGGTGTTGTGTGTAGGATTTACGTAAAACATCTGAAAATTGTGGGAATGAGGCTCTATAATTCCTGACGTCTGACCTTCTCTGTCATTTTTTGAAAGTAAGATAATGATGGTATTTAGCTTAAATGATTGACTGTATATAGTGTATATAGGAGCTGTAGTAGTTTCGAAAGTTCTTCATTTCATTCTGCTAATATTTCATTTATGATGTGATCATGTCCTGGGGATTTGAGTCTTAGATTGTTTATTTCCTTTTTGATTTTTTCGTCTGCTGAAATTGGGGCACGGTGTCTGTAGTTTTGTCACTCACGCAGCGTTGTAGAAGAAATGTTAAGTTTTGGGTGCTATTTCTTGAATGCATCCTCTCCTGATGTTTAGTATTGCATTGCTTACCTTCAGAGAAAGTTTTGATGTTCTTTCTTACTGACCAGCCTGACGTCGCATCGGAGGTTCCAAAATACTTTTCTCATCCTAGTTTTGTGTCTTTTGATATCTCCTAGGTACCATGACGGTGTATTTTTAAAGTTATTGTTTTTACTAGTGAGTAAACTAGACGTTCATCTTTATTTACAAGGTCCAGGAGAAATTATTCTCAAAAGACCTTTGACGATTGATTTAATTTAAATAAAATTAAGCGTGTTTTTTTACAACTCGAAAACTTTCAACTTTCCGTAAATAACCTCTCAATTCAAAATCAAAGTGCCTACAATTTTCTCCAAACTCCACTAATTAGTTTTTCCTTTGCGGCAAACCGTTCAGGCTCAAACTATACTTGAGAATTATGTCATCTCCAGTACTATAAATAGGGCATTTTAAAAATCACATTGTATTCATATTCTATGCACATATAATTCCGTATTGTACGTCTTTTTATTTTATTTAGTATCTTCCAGACTTAATAATTTTTCAAAATTTTTCGTTGGAATTGAATTTTTTTTTGTATCTAAATTTGTACAATTTTGGACTTCATTAAATAACTTGAACATTATGTAATTATTGAAAAAATTATCTGTGCCTTTACATATACGACCTCAATAAGGTGTTTGCAGACAACTGAGAGGAATTCACTAATTGACTGCATTTAAGTAATAACAATTAGAGTTTTGGAGTGAAAATTGTGGGTTTTACAAGACTATATATTTGACAGACTATATACGCCAAATTTACACTATCGATTGAGCCCGAACGGTTGGTCGGAGGAAAAACATAAATAGTGAAGTTTGAGGAAATTTTCTTGCACTTTTATTTTGAAGTGAAAAGCTATTTACGCTATTAAGTTGATAGTTTCTGAGTAATAAGCCAAAAACAAAATATTTTTTTTGCAGTTTTTTCAGTATTGCATCTCGAAATTTTATTAGCAATACTCAGATTCGGATTCAGCACACCTAAAAACATATAACATCGAAGAATTGAAACTGTCCCACAACATTCCCGGTAGGGACCCTTTTGACCACACATTGACAGTATTATAATTAATATCCATCTTGGAAATTAAATTACATCCACTGGATGTAAATTTACATCCGGTGGATGTAGGTTAAGTTCTGTGGCATCAGGTTGTGTTTTGTGTATTTCAGTAAGTTCAGCGAAATTACCCTATCTTTTATGAAGTGCACATATCATTAAAGTTATAAATTGAACAGAACAGGGCCACCGCAGAAAAAAATGCATTGTTACGGAGTCTGATAGAAAGCTGACTTGCCAATTGTCAAGGAGTGCTCTTCACCACAATGCACACCTCCATGGACAAGTGGTCTTGAAATCCCCTTGTCGGTCGCTGGCTAACAATTTCTACGCGAAAAATCTCAGTTCGCCTTCGGTCGCCTAACATGACAGTTCAAAAGCACATGTACGTGTTGATAATTTCACTTGCAATAGTAGCGACTTACATAACCTCAAAGAATTGGATTTTGACCGGGGACCCGTTTTCGAATCAAACTTTTAGCGTTTTTAGGAAAATTACAGATGAATTTCGATCGGATTTACTTAAAATAACCGATAGAACTGCGAGTAGTAACTATAACAATAAGATAATATACTTCCTCGGGTTGTTCGAGTTGAGTACTTTGAATGGTCCGCGCTTGGAATCCGGAAGTGAGGTCAAAGCTGCCAAGTTGGCGGTAAAACATGTGAATTCAAAAGAGGTCTTACCTGGATATCTTATAAAGTTGTTAATCAACGATACAAAGGTAGCTCAAAACGGTTGCCACTTTGGATTAAGTTTAATTAATGTTTTTGCAGTGTGATCCTGGTGTTGGTGTGGATAGATTTTTTCATGCCATCTATTCGAATAAGAAGATAATTATGTTGTTAGGGAGTGGCTGCTCAAATGTTACAGAATCTTTAGCACATATCGTTGTATATTGGAATATATTACAGGTAAGTTAAAGCGTAAGATGGTCCAATTTGCTCTAAATATTTTTTATTGTCTGTGCGTAAAAATTAACGCACCACTCAACATTTGACACAAATTAAATGATTATTTTGCTCAGTGAATCTGTGAATCTAGTGGTGCCAAACAGTAACTCGATATCCTATCAAGACTGAACGGATGGTAACAAACATGTTAGGTAGTACACTGTTAGCAGAATTTACACGATATATAACTGGTTATTTGTAGCCACGAACAAATTTATTTTATCACAAGAGAATATGTATATTGTACATGTTTAAGTGCGTTGTACATAAACAATGTAAAATCACTTTCCATAATAATAAGTATCAATACAGATCAATGTGTAACATACATAAAAGTATGTAAATGTGTTTACACAGCAGAAGTATTAGTAAAGTTAAATGTGTAACCTACATATGAATATGTAAATCGGTTTGCATGGCAAAAGTACTAATACAGATTAAAGTGTAACGTACATATGGATGTGTAAATCAGTTTACATGATGGAAGTATTATTACATAAAAAATGTGTTTCATACATAAATATATATAAACAAGTTTCCATACTGGCGTGTATAAAATACATGCAATATTATGTAACGTAAGAATATATTTTTACAAAAATGACCATTATCTTTACACAATGGATTGTGTCTATTCGCTATTAGTATTTATTTGCATACTAATAGCAACTTACACAATCCATGGTGTAAATACGGATTATCATTATTGACTACAAAAACATATTTTTACATTAAAACTTTAAAATTATGTCAGTATAAAATATATATAAATAAAATTTACCCACTTACCTACCTTTATTATTCCTTTAAATTAACATGTACCGTCACTTCCAATAATACAAAAACAACTTTAACTTTAGAAAATTTGTATTGTTTAACATAAAAATACAATCTAATGTAAATATGATATACTACAATAATTTTAACTCTATGTGAGTTAACAGAGCTGTACCCCCACTTTCTGAGAATAAAAGTTTTTTTTTATCAAACTACTATACAATGATATTCCAGTCACTGATTCAAAAAATTCTGATTTGAGTCATTTTTAAATTATGAAATAATTGGGGGTTATACTTAAGTTAAGACAGTTAACGATAAACAAGGCAATGAAAAATAGATTTGTAACTTATTTATTTGAAAATAAAATCACCATACAAAAAATTATTTACGAAAGAAAGAATTTGCCTTCGATACATTGGTTAGTTTAAAAAGTGAGAAGAAATAAATAATCTGAAGATAATGACTATTGGAAAATATCTGATATGATATTGAAAAATGTAGTTATTTTACGCTATACCAACTTATTTAAACATCGTGCAGCCTAGTAATAAGTCTTTACATACGAGCGTTTGAGACGTTTTTCTTGGTAGGGACTTTAAGATCCGGCATCAGGTGGATCCTTCCATAATATTGCTGTACAAACTCCACCGCGTGGCACATTTTTTTTTTGTTTTTGATCTGGCAAAAATTCTATAAAATATATTGCAAAAGCAACGCCAAACGCAAAAGTGTAGCTATCTAAGTGATCGGTTTACTCCACAACTTTACTCAGCATCTTGTACGGAGAGGAGAGGTTTCAAAACAAAATAAAAATCAAAAAATAAATATGTATATAGCTACATATATAGAATGTTATCATTATTACCTGATTATACAACACAGAATCTTATCGGCAGATTCTGCATATCTTCAGAAGTTCTATTCTTCATCCTGCACTAAAGTGGCCTCAGGATCATCAATGCCAGCAGATGTAATTTTATTTTACAAGTGACCAACGACATCTTCCTTAAGACAACTTTAAAAAAACAATTCACTACAATAAAGTACACTTGTTAACAGTGGCGTAACTAAGGGTGAGTGGGCCCGTGTGCTAACAGAGACAATGGGCCCCCACTCAACAATCCTTTTTTAGATTTTTTTTTTATTTAAGGACTTGAAAACCCTCAAAAACTCAATTTGAAATTAAAATACACTGGGAGTCATTTTTTCGTAAATTGAATTTTGTATTTTTGCATTTTGTTTATTATTTACTTTGACTGCGTTTAATAAGACTTTTTATACATTGTACGCGTTAGAGCGAAACGATGGAATATGCATTAAAAAGAAAATGGCATGGTTCGAAACAGTAATGTCATATGGTTATTCAAACAAACACTTTGTCGTCATTAAACGCGGTTTTAAAATTATGATTTACAAAAGGCCGCTCATTGCTCAATTGTTACACACGGCGTATGACAATGTGGTCAAGTTCACAAACGATCTTCAATCTGCATTAACGACAGCAGCAAATTTAGCAAAATTGTGGAATATAGAGATACAATTTGAAAATAAAAGTGTACGGAAAGTAAAACGTCAGTTTGATGAATTGTGTAATGACCAAACGTTAAATAATGGGGAGGATAACTTCCGAATTAATATATTTAATTCAACATTAGATATTAAAATTACACAATTAAGATAGATTCATCAGATTAGAAAATGTTAATAACTTTTTCAAATCAATTTTTCTGGAAATTTTACGCTTGGCATCAGACGACGATTTGGCCAGCCGTTAATAGAGAAAAGTATGCCGACGATTTATCTGCAAATTTCCATTCACAATTACTAAAATTTTGGAATTCGATCAAAAACGTAACAAAAAACATAAATACTGTATATGACTTAGCCCAATTATTGTTATTAATTAATGTCTTGTGTACTACGTTTTCAGAAGTATGCACAGCTATTATTTTATTTTTAACTGTTCCTGTTTGCACCGCCATTACTGAAAGGACATTCTCAAAACTCAAAATAGTTAAAACGTACTTAACGCAATACCATGAAACAGACTCGTTTGTCCAGCTTAGTTATGTTAGGAATAGAAAGCAAAAGAGCTCATGAGCTGAATGTGGAAAAGTTGATTAAAACATTTGAGTTCTTAAAAGCAAGAAGAATCGCAATTCGAATCAATAATAATCAACACCAATAACAAATAATTTATCTTTTATTTCTCATTATAATACCACATGTTGTATATATATTTATTTATTTTATTTTGTTTGTAAATAAAAATGTACATTCCCTAGATGTGTTTTATATATAATATGATGTCAAATGAGTTAACATTGGTATTATTCTTATAAGCATTATATTTATATTTTGTTTGTAAATAAAACAAAAGTTTATTATTATAAGTGTATACATATTTTTAGTTTAATTTATGTATTGTGGCTAAGAACTTTTGAATGTTATTTTCTTTTTTATGAGAATTAAAAGTTTATTTTGTTTGACCTTAACAAAATTGAATTATTACATTTTTTTTTGTTCTTTATGTAACAGTCAAATTATGGCGACCACTTTTTACCTACCCACTTTTTAAAATGCTCGACTTCATTTATTGACGTTATGCTTGCACCTTATTGCAGCCCCAGAAACTGCTCAGAACTGCCCAAAACCATATCCTGCGCTCAGAGGGGCCCTCAGTTAACTTTTTAGTTAGTTAGTGACTTTTACCTTTAAGCTGACGATCTCATTTTTTTCGCGAGACCTCCCAAACACCCGGCCGGCCCCAATGGGCCCCCCTGGCTCGTGGGCCCGTGTGCGCCGCACACCTCGCACACCGCTATTTACGCCACTGCTTGTTAATTAATCTATGTTGATGAATCGTAGTGCGATGATAATATACCTACTTACTTTATTAACCTTAACGATATTGGAACACCACACCAACTACCGTGAATTTCTAAGGGTAAAAGCGAAGTAATGATGAGCGACTAGTGCTTGAACGATAACCCGGCAGAATGGTGCCAATAGGCAAAAATGTACTTTCCGAACGCAAACTACACACTTTGTGTAAATTAATACACACTTTATTTAAAATAATACACCAACAATGTATTAGCTTTACATTAAACATTTATTAACTTATTTTTTGAGTTTATTAATTCACGTTTTGTGTATTTTTGTATTACGCTATGTATGTTTTTACAATACTGTTGTGTATTACACTTAAAGCATGTACTTTATATTTATTATATATGTATTATTCCACTTATTAAGTATGTTAATTAACCTATCGTGTAATTTTGCATCACAATATGTATTTTCTACAATAAAGTTGTGTGTGTATACATTTTATTGTCAAAAACTACTAAACACAGAAATAAATAATTTTATCAACAAAATATGTATATTAGCAGTTCTTGTTTGTGTAGGTTTACAAACCAAAAAAAAAATATGTTATTTGACCAGCGGAGATATATTTTTAGGAGTTTTTGTGCATGTTTGCATAGTTTTATTGATATTTGCAAAGAAATATTGAAATATTGGCATTTACAGCAATTTCATGAAAATTTAATGTCATATATTAGGTAAAATCTATCTAAATTTCCATACGTTTCCAAAAGTGTATTCGGTCGTAACTAATATTATTTTTTTTTCATACACGGTTTACTGGCTGTCTGTTATTCCAATTTTATATTGACGAGTAGGTGCATAGTTATTAACTCGAAACGTTGCATATGTTTTACGGCCAGGTTATTCTCACATCAATAAATTATTTATTAAAATAATATTTTTATTATATAACAAATAAAATAAATTCATATTTAATGTTTCCAAAAAGCGGTATATTTTGTTGACTGTTGTTTCATATAATATTAAATAAATTATAACATTTATTTTCAAGGTGTCGTTTGGATCTACATCGCCAAATTTAAGTGACAGAAACGAATTCCCATTATTCTTTAGAACTGTTCCACCAGATTCTTCATATAACCCAGCCAGAACGGCGTTTTTGAAACATTTTGGATGGGAAACAGTAGCTGCGTTTTGCGAGAGTGAGAATACTTTCCTATTGCCGTTGAATAAGTTGGTTACGATATTGGAGAATTCGAATATTACATGTTCGGCAACTGTAACGTTTTCCCACGACAATTACAGGGAGCAGCTGCTATTTTTAAAGGTATTTAGTTAATGTAGATAACAATTTATTATTATTTTATTACTATATGGGAAGATAATGTGTAAATGTTGTGTGTTTTTTTTAGACGTTGGATACCAGAATTATAGTGGGATCGTTTTCTGAAAATTTGGCTCCTAAGATATTTTGCGAGGTAATATAGCTTGCTTTACATTAGTTAAAGATATCAATATGTAGTTAGTTTAAGAATACATGGCGTGTAAAAAGTAGAAAATAAATGGTGTGTGTATTGGGAATTTCGGGTCAATTAACAAATTTTAAATGACTACTTCTATGTTCGAGCAGACCAATTACCACAAGAACGGAAACGAAAAGTCAATTACTTGACCTCTAATTCATTAATATACTATGAACCAAGCAACATAAAAATTGTCGTTACTAACTGCAAATTGAAATACCCACTTCTTTCTGTGGCCCAGAACTTGGAAAAACGAAGTTAATGTTTGTTATGGAATTTATTACTGATAAATATTGTTAAAACAAGCCATACATATTTACTTGTTTTTACGTTTGGAAAACTCCGACTAAAATTCAGTTTTTCTTTGCAAATGCATATTTAACATTTGTCAGATCTCAAACAACAAACAAAATACAAAAAGAGATCACACAAATTTATAAAATGTATAAGTGTTACCTTAAATATTCGACGTATAACTTGCAAAATTGTTATAAATCACTCTTATTACGTGTCTATCGAGATAAAATAGTTCTTAATGCCGTCCCAAACATAAAAAAAAAACTTTCTAAAAAGAGCCCTTCTTGCAAGTAAATGGTTATAAATAGGTACATCAATAATTTATTTTAGTTCTAAAAGAGCTATCTTAAGATATCTTGCACGATAATTTTCAAGGCTATTTCTATTCTATTCTCTTGTGGGAGAAATTTGGTACTGTTCTAGTTGGGATAACTTGTTAAAATATTATTTTACATTTTTTAGTGCAACAATTATTAATTATAATAATTAATTAATTTGATGTTCAACGATGAAACACTCGTTTGCGGGCCTTGATTCCAAATCGGTAAAAAATCTAAAATAGCGGATTTAATTTGTAGACAAAAAACTCGGGTTTGCAATAGATAATACTGGAGGGTAGAAACAAGTAATCCACTTAGGATTTGAAACCAAGCATCCGGGTTGGCGGACCAAGTACATTTTGATGCCTATATAGGGTTATCAGATGAAAAGGAGGACAATTTGCATTGAAACTAACTAAAACGAAGGACACCACAAATAAAATTTATGGCAGAAGAACCCCAAAAAATCTTCGAACACACGAACAAACATTAATTATTAAAAATAAGCATTTTTGTATACTAAACTACCGTTCTAACTTTCTATTGACTTTGTATTATTGTGAAATCATTCATCATTTTAATTGCCAACCTTTATCGATTTTAGGAATTTTTAATGTTTATCTTAATGTAGCTAACTTACACTTTATATATATATAGCCTGACATACAAATTTTCGACAAAAAAGACAATTGAAAATTCTAAAATTATTGATATAAATGATTGATTGATTTATTTGAGTTTTCACTCAACTAGAAAAACATGTTATGCCTTACATGTGTTGAAAGAAATGTGAAAAAATAGCTGCTAAAATAGACTGCGACAGGCAAGTATATTAGTGTTGTTGACAATTCAAATAAAGGTACCTTCGACCAGGTCAGGTCCGTCACAAAAAAAACACGTCGCATAGTACATATTGCCCAGTGTTTTCCGGGTGTAAATGAAACTTAACAATCAAATGTATACCTGTTTAAGAGACTGACATTAAAAAAGGAGGACTAATTAATGTGAATGGAGGACAGTTAAATTCTAGTGAAAATGAGGACATGTCTTCCATTTGGATATCATATGGTAACCCTATGCCTATATCATTGAAACAGTTAATTGTATAACACAAAAAATATACAAAACGATATACAAAATAATATTTGTAAAATAACCATATTCCGAAAAGAAGAATAGTTTGACGATATTGGTTTTGACAGTGTATTTTAATGATATTTCGCGACATGTTCACTGTTGGGCTTATAGTTACTTATATACTTACTGCTTATAGGTACTTAAGAGCAACTTAAGTAACTAGAAGAGCACTCTAAAGTATCCGACAACAAAACAAATCATGGCAATTTATGTATCAACGGTCCAAGCAGGAGTGCTCGCACATTTGCCATTCATCATTCATTATGCCCCCCCACCCCCTCAAATAATTTTACATCGGTGTAACTAGTGAATCTTATTGTTTTTCCGGCTAACTACTTTTATATTAATGCAGAATTTAATGCAGACCGATCTCGAACAAATAGAGTCACTTGCAGCTACACTATTAATTTTATATATACTATGATAAGGTCATGTGCCTGGCCACATCAGATTTTTTGTTTCATAGTGATACCAGGTTTCTTCAGTATCTTACCAATTCTTGTTGATACTCTATTTTTCGATTTGTTTTAGCCTTTCTGATGTAGGGCATACTACAAGTGTTTTCCTCTTCTTTGATTTCATACGCATTTTATTTACGCACTGGCATTTACATCCGCAAAATGTCATGTTTAGCTCTAACCCATATACACAGTATGACAGTGACGGTAATGGATTGGCAATCAAAGTAATTCCTAAATGGAAGTGGAGTAGATTCACAAATCAGCCTATAGAGGAAATTACAGGTTTGGACGAGTGGACGAGGCTAATGCCTATTTTCCTCTATCAGCGGATTGGTGAACCAACTGAACGTCCACCATAAATCTTTCGCGGAATGAGCACTCTTGTGTACTCCTGGCTCTAGTCCTAGCTAACTATTTTCAGGATTTAATAGTAAAATGTATGGCCGGTGTTGACTAAATCACGCAAGCGGAGATCGCTTTAAGCTAGACATCCCCCGTAACTTAACTTAAGACTTTATTTGGCAAATAGGTACACGTAATACAAAAAAGAAAAATGTACAAAAATTTTTTGTATACACTATAACTTATTCATGCATATATCCATACAAACATATGGTCTTCTCCCTCTTCCTTCGCCTCGGGAATGGGATGGTATGTTCTGTCTCGGGCTGGTGGTATTGAGGTATTAATAGTATTTTTGACATGAAATTAGTCATAAACGCCCAAGTAAACATAGAATAAGTATTTGTAACAGAGCACTCGAGATCCTGACCAGCTTCCATTCCAGAAGATAGCTCAAAGTTAGACCATCAAACACCATTTTGCATCTCCCTGTAACATAAGATATAAATGTAAAAAACGTAGTGGCATGTATTCATCCTGACGATTTTATCTGCAATATGCCAAAATATCAAAAATTGGTAAAGTAAGTATGTAGTCAAAAAAATACTGAACTTCAAAATACCATGTGGCCGAAATGTTGTCAAACAGATACCAAGTTGATTGTTATAATATAATGATTAAACTGGTATGAAGCCAATACAACAGGAGTTGCCATTGCATTCACATGAGGACGTAAATCTAACTGATAACCTTCAAAATATTTTCAGGTTTATAACTTGAAAATGTTTGGTTCCGATTATGTTTGGTTGCTGATAGAACCTGACAGCGTGTGGTGGGGAAACCACGCAGACTGCGACAATAAAATAATAAAACAAGTAGTAGAAGGTTCGTTCTTAATCTCAGATTACAGCATTCTATTAGGAAACGAGACTTCTTTATCTGGTTTGGTACGACTGTGATTTTGAAGCATACATTTCAATAAACTTTTTTACATTTAAGAGTGACACTACGTTTGCCAAAGAACTAAACGTATCGGTGATGTCCAAGCATGCCAAGCACGTTTATGATGCCATTTGGTCTATGGCATTAACGTTGAGAAGTGTACAGGGAATTTTTGATGAGGGCATTCTGGACGAATTTAATTATAAGAGGAACGATTTGTCGGAAGAGTTTGTTTACTCGATGAGTGCTTTGGATTTTATGGGTGTTTCTGTGAGTTTAAGGTTGTTCTGTTGGAAATTTAGGATTTACGTGTTGTTTTAGGGACCTATTCGATATTCTGGCGCTGATCGTGTTGGGAACGTGGTCTTCAAACAAATACAGAGTAAGTGTTATATATATATATGTGGAGGCCAGTGATCAGTTTATTCATTGCTAGTTAACCATTTTTGGAAAACATTTATATATAATAACTGATAGTTGGCCATTGACATACCTATTAAAATACCTACAGATCATAACATAATTTATCTTTTGAGGTGGAGAACTCAAGACTATAGCAATATACTACACACCAGAAAATAATCTGAACTTCCATTGCTCGAAATGCCATAAAGTCCTATGGCACGGTGGACAAGTGCCTATAGCGCAGAGGGTTTTCAAAACAAGGCTTGTAACAATCCCGAAGCCGGCATTTTTTATAATTTTTACAGTTTCTGCGTCTGGAATTTCGTTCTGCGTGACCTTTTTATACTTGAATGTGCATTTTCGTCGTATAAAATCATTCAAATTGTCGAGTCCGAAGCTGAACAACGCTGCAGTGCTCGGATGCATTTTGGTATACACTGCTGTCATATTATTGGGATTCGATAGAAGGGTTGTGGTTAACCCAACTCACTTCTCAAAATTATGCACTGTTAGTATTGAAAGACAATTGTGTGATTTTTAGTGATGCACATCTCTTGTTCTTTTTGTAGATGAAAGTATATTTGCTATCTGCGGGATTCTCACTTGCGTTTGGTTCCATGTTTGCAAAAACGTACAGAGTCCATAGAATTTTTATCACCGGCTCCGCGAGTTTGGTTAAGGACAAAATATTAAAAGACAAGCAATTATTAGCTTTAATTCTTCTGTTGCTTTTCATAGACGCTATAATTCTGACATTTTGGGTGTATGTGGATCCCCTCCATAGACAGTTGAAGAATTTAACAATTGAGATAAGTCCACTGGATAGAGGCGTCGTTTATCAGCAACAGGTTAGTAATGACAAGGTTTATTATTAAAAATAATCAAACAGGAACTTTTTATTTATTAAGTCAAAGCTATTTATGGATTTATACATAATTTACAGTATTAAGCCAATTTAATTGTATAGTATATATTGTTCATAGCACACGTAGATGCTAATTCCAGCAGTTATTTTGTTTTCTAACATTTTTCTGGTGCAAGCCATAAACCGGAACTCTCATTCAAGGATTGTGTGTTATTTTTTTTGTGGCTAGCATTTGCAAACAAGCATAATAGAACTCATAACTTTTCATGCAACACGTTTCACGTTTCAACTTGTTTCAGTTTAATTTATTTCGTGCAATTTTACTTTAATTAATTATTTAGTGTGTTGACTGATCAGTAATCAATGTCGCCATAGATTTACCAATCTTACATTTTCGCCATTCCAATAATATTTATTGCCCGGCACAATTAAAGTAGCGCCTAATACCTATTTTGCTAATCTTTGATGTTTAATAACTTTTCTAATATATTTTTTAAAAATGATTTTCATTATTATTCGGGATATTCGGAAATATATCTAAATAATCACATGTCATTGTAATTTTGAATAATAAAAAATTACTCCTGATTATACCGAGTAAAACAAAGTGATTTTTTTTCAAGACACTTGTGGACACCTGTGAAGTGTAGAACATGGGCAAGTACTGATGTACCTATTCTGTTACAAAACAATATTTTGTTTATCTAGATTGTAGACTTCCGCGGTCTGAGTCACTGATATATTGATTTCCGGGTGGAAACCGCGTTGAGGACTTTGAAGCAGTCGTCGTTTCACGCTATGTTGCAAGAGGCATCGTCAGGAAGCTAAGAATATATCTTTCTAGCACTTAGTTGATAATTTAGTCCTGAAGATGCCTTCTGCAACAGAGCGCGAAACGTCGAGTCCTTCAAAGTCTTCAACGCGGGTTCCACCCGGAAATCAATATATCAACATTTTGTTTGTTGATTCTTTCTTCAACGTTTTCTTTGTTGAATATACACAATTATACTATTGAATTTTATCCCAGCAATGATTTAACTTCAAGGTAATAACAAAAAATCAACCGATATGCCGATGGGTAAAAAATTAAATTTTAATAAACAAAAACTTAACGTGTACTTGATACTAATTGGGTAGCTGGGAGGCGAAGTGATGAAACCTAAAATTTCAAACTTACGACTGAAGCATAATTTTTGTTCTCACATTATAGTCAACAATAACATTTATTTTTCGTCATCAAAGTTTAGCTAAATGTACATTGACTAACATGAAATTTGGTGTTTTAATATAGACTGGGTTCCACTTAAGAAGGTATTTACAGATACATCATTTCAAGAAAATTTTTATTTTATTTGTTTTCATTAATTAATTTAATTTTTTTCAAAAAAAAAACTGTTAGTGGCCTACGTGCTGGCTACTTGGTTTTCAAATGCAATGCATGCAAGTTTTATTGAAAATTTTTACCAGCAATAGTTCATAATAGCCATTGCCAAGAAGCCTAATACTTATTATGTCTACTTTTGCAAATCTTGTGCAAACACAATAAAATAACTTTACGGGGAAATTGATTTTTAATAACATATACACCGTTGTGTTGCAAGTTTGAAGAGAGAACAAACAAAGGAAACCGGAAAAAGCTGGGAAAGATAGTTGTAATTGATTTTCGTTCAATAATTTGTTTTAAACGCAGACTTTTTATTTAATGCTTTTATTTACTATATTTACTTTGCTTTTCAGTACTTTTTAATAGAAAATGTCGTTGTTTTAGACTTTTAGAGCATAATTGAGTTGAGGTAATGAAGGAATCGGTGTTTTATTGTAAATAATTTAAAAATAGGAATGTGCCACTTCAATCTAAAATTTCTGATGATTCTTCAGACAAAGTATATCAGAGAATAAAAATTCCAATTTGCCTACAAAAGGCAATTAAATTTGCTGTTCAAAAAATGTAATTCACAGTAACATGGAAACCATTCTGCTACCACCTTCTAAAATGACATTTCTAAGTTTTTGTGCTAAAGTATCCTGTATATTTACAAATTAAAAGTTATTAAATATACAGGGTGAGTTATTAGTATCCCGGCGATCGATAGCTACTAAATCGTTAGACAAAGAAAAAAATGTTTAAGACAAAAGTTGTTTGGCTCACTAGTTTCTATGGCGTAAAATTATTTTTATTTACACAGGGTGTTGCATTTAGTCGTGACGTAAAGTATGTATATTTTTTTAAATGTAACGCCCTGTATATTTTATTATTGTATGAATACTAATAAATTTGGCTATCAAACGGTATAGGTTGCTAACTGTCACCGTTAATAGTACCTGAGATATTCAATTATTTCTCCAAAATATGTCGGTTGCACGATCTTCTTTAAAACTATGTAAAAATTACATTTTTGAAGATTTTGCTTTTAAACAATGTCAGACAATAGTCAAAGCTAGCAGATGGGTGATAGTATCCAAAGATATTAGATTCACTATACAGGGTGTTCTGTTCATAAAGTTTCGTAAATTTGGATTTTTTTCAAATCGCCTTTCCTTGCGTTTTTTAAATGGAACACCCAGTATTTTATGTACTAATTGAATTGCCCATCAAGTTCCCTTTAATTTATGTCAAACATGTCATATGTCCAATTTTACTAGTTTTCGTGATATTTACAATTTAAAGAAAAATGTGTACCTAATATTATCTAAATATCCCATCTTTTTAGTTTGTCTCTTAGTTGTAAATCAGTAATAGTATATTCACATATAATTTAAGAAAAAGAAAACTTTAATACTATTATATCCCATTTTACTTAGTATAACCTATTTGACGCAAATTCAGAAACAAACTATAAACACTTAATAAACATTGCACAACAAGTAACTATTATTTTAATTAATATTTGGAAGTTGTTCTAAATGGCGCCCCTTTTTTCTTCTGCAAGCTTTAACGCGCTGTATAAAAGATATTGAGATA
Source organism: Melinopterus prodromus (assembly GCA_964023965.1). Taxonomy (NCBI): domain Eukaryota; kingdom Metazoa; phylum Arthropoda; class Insecta; order Coleoptera; family Scarabaeidae; genus Melinopterus; species Melinopterus prodromus. The sequence goes on from OZ030394.1 coordinate 49,078,671, forward strand.
TTTCTGAACATGTACCTCTTATTTACTCTAAGATTGTCAAAAACATTGGTTATACGAAGTTTCATGTCTTCTGGTATAGTAGGTGATGATTGGTATATGTACCAGCTCCTTCACATATCCCCATAAAAAAATCTAGTTTGTTGAGGTCTGGAGACCTTGGTAGCCACAATGTAGGACCTCCTCTTCTCTCTTTGGTCACCGTTTTAGTTCTTGTTTGTGCTGGTAATATTAGCTGTCTCGTGGACCGACAACGGTCACGGTTGTTCTAGAATCTAGATGAAGATAATTCTGTCTACCGTAAATGTGCATTGTTCTCTGCAGTGCAGTTAAATTTTACTGATCACTTTTATATTTTTTGCCCGTTATAGTTTCAAAATAATGGGGCCATAGAATTAAGAGGAACTCAGTGAAAACTTTTGTTGGGTTATTCCAATCTTGAAGCTTACCATGGTAGAGAAATATCAGAGTTATCATACTAATTTCGTCGTGGTCATACATATCGCTCGTTTGTGATGGACATCCACGTTATCGCAAACTATAAAAGTAGTTTTTTTGGCAACCCTATGATATGAATTCATTTTTGAATATTATGGAAAATCTTCTTTACCTAAATATACGTAATTGATTTTATTTACCATAAAAAATTATTTTTTTAATACTAGTACAAGTACAATATATGATACAATTACTATTACTAAATTTTACTAAACCAGTAAATAAAAAAGTTCCTGCGTATTCGCTCGGTATATGTATACAGCGTGACCCCAGATGGATCTAACTATACCTATACTGGCCCTAATTTCTAATTGCTAATTCTCGAGAAAATGTCAGTCCTAATAAGAATTTTTTGTGTGCTCTAAAAACATATCGAAGAAAAATATATACCGGGTGATTCAATTTCGAGGCTCACCATGGGGATATCGCTTATTAGTGGAGATAGGGCCTAAGTTTAAACTGGGCAAAAGTTTCGTATTTCTGTGTTGATCACTTATCAGAAAAGAAATTTAAGCTATCATTTTAATTTCGAAGATATCCGCGAAAAACTGAAATGTTAAGATAATGTTTTCAATTTTTTATTCAAAACTAAATTTAGGTAGACATTTGTAACAAGAACATTCTACAGCTACTTCTTATAATCCTCACATCATTAGGTCGGATTAGTCGAAATTTGCAAATTTTAGAATGTTTAATCTGAACAATGAGCATTATTGAGTGACTGAAAGTCCTAGGCACACCAGATCAATGAGGCAACTGCAACGTTTTGGAATTAATGTTTGGATGAGGATGTACCAGAACCATTTAATTGGGGATGCATGTTCCAGGAAAACTTGAATGGAGAACGAAATTTGAATCTTTTGCGCACCGAAGTGGCAGACTATTTTGACGATGTTGCGTTGGACCAAAGGATAATATTGTGGATAATGTGAATAATGTGGTGGCAGCAAGATGGAGCACCGCCTCACAATGCGACAGAAATTATTTGAATCAACAATGTCCAAATCGTTGGACTGGTAATGGTGGAGAGGTGGAATGTCCTGCTAGGTCCCCTCATTTAAGTCCTCTGGACTATTTTCTATGGGGAACTGTGAACGACGAAATTTATCACGATACTCGCAGAAATATCGAGGAACTGCGAGCAATAATGCTATTCCAGGAAGAACAGTTAGAAGAGCATTGCAACATGTAGAAAAGCGGGCACGGTTTTATGCCTTCAAGAAATAGGCGACCTATTTAAAAATTTACTTAAAAAATAATTTTTGTTGTATAAACTTGCTTCTTTTACAATCTGAATGTTGTTAATCCAGCTCCAGTTGGGCACCTGATAAGCACGACAAACAACGACAAAATGCAAAACGTTTTTCTTTTATTATTACACCATTGTTTCAAAAAATAATGCCAACATGTTATAGATTGCGGAAATGAGAAAAAACACGACTATCGGAAAATGCCGAAATTCAACATGGCGCCCATAAGAAAAACAAAAGTTGGCCATTGTTACGCCGCCATCTTTGATGTTATTTCAAATTAAAAAATGACACTGCATCTTTGTATAAAAGTAGAATGCTTTTGTTTCAAATGTCTAGCTACATTTGGTTTTGAATAAACAATTTAAAACGATATCTTAACATTTCAGTTTTTGCGGATATCTTTTAAATGATAAATGATAACTTAAATTTCTTTTCGGATAATTGATCAACCCAAAAATACGATAAATTTACGATAAATTTCGGTGCCATATACAAAGCGATTCAGAATATTTGAATTTGTGATAAGAGTAAAGTACCTTTAGTAAAGTACCTCTATAATGTTGTTTAGTAGTAAAAATTATATTCAAATATGAAGTTACAGCCACATATCTTAAAAAAAACATTTTGTTTGTGTTATTAAAAATGTAAAACACATTTACAAAAAACTACCCATACGCATAATATAAAAAATAGGTGGTATTGATAATAACATGGTTAACTTTCTTGAACACCCAGTATACATATACTCTTTTTTTAACGTTTTCCTCCTTGAGCAGTCTTTGAGTGTATGCCAAATATCATGGAATTATATCCAATAGCTTTTCTAGAGTTCAGAGGGGACAAAAGAGAACGCCTGTCTATCAATGGTTTATATTATTCGTAATTTTGGTCATTGGGCTAGCCCTACTGATGATATGCATAAAGAAAATAAATATATCAGCTTATTAAGTAAGCAAAATAACATAGCTAACTTCTTTGAACATCCTGTATACAAAAGATCTTTTGTAAAAAATAACGTTTTATCACATTTAGCTGCCCCGGTAGGAATTATTAATAATAGGCGGTCCATGCGATTATTTTAGTGTTACCAATCACATTGACCAAATGCTGCGGTTATTATTAATAATAGCCGGTAATTATTGATACAAACCACATTTATCACAGGAACTGTAGCATATACATATATCAACATTCACTTAATATTATTCAAATGTAGTACATATGAAAGGAAGTTCTAGAACAAACAATATTTAGTTAAAGTAATAAATATGTATTAAACTGATTATACGTTCCGAAAATCATAGTATGCAAATTTATTCGTATGGAGCTGGGTGATTTTCCTGGTAGTTTCTACATTGAAAATGCCGTATGGACTTGATGAGTTCATGTCATCTCATGAACAGTGCGAATTTGTTAACAGCGGAACAGTGTAATGTAGTTGATTTCCAATTACATATGTATGATAATACGTGGTACTACATGTGATGAACATCTGGGGCAATTTTTTTTTAATTGATAATTGAAATTGAATTTGCAACATTTGCAAATTTATACCAACTGAGCATTGTTCTAGAAACCTGCAAAGGGTCTCATAACAAACCATAAACTTTTTATCTGAAATTCTGAAAGTTTGTTCCCAAATGTTTTGAAGCAATTACATCGATTCTCTTGGCACAATGACCTGACGCGATAAATCTGGATTCATATTCAGCACAAAGGAGCTAATCAAATTTTCAACCGTCTTTTCCTAAAAAAATTCCTTTTATACGGCCCTACAATTTGTATGCTACCATTAAACCAATGGTTGCCGTCAAAAAATATGTCATAATTAAAAAACAATTGAAGCTAGCAAAATTTAGTTTACGAAAAATATGTGTATATTGATTCGATACGAGGATTCTTTAGAATAACAAACCGTTTGAGATATTTTGTTTGATATTTTGCTTCCGTGCTTACTGCATAATAGTTGCTTTACACTACTGTAAATGCAATTTATCGTACAAAAAGATCTACAAGTTTTGAAGCAAGCGAAAACTGCGCACTGCCACACAAAAATTGAGCTTATATTGCGTTCAAATTCAACACAATCTCTATCACCACGCAATTTTTGATTGCTTAAAAAATGTAGAACTTCTGGCGCGATAAACTGCGTAGTGTAAACAATTTAAAATGTAACAACAATTCAGCGAAAAAGTATACCGTTCCTCGAACAATATATGACACATTTAACAAAACTATATGTCAACGTCTGCATACATTATTACGAGAAATTTAAAACTACTATGTTTGATTGTGCCGGAGATGATTAAATGCCTGCCGGAGACTCGACATGTACTATCGTGGCCATATATTATGTCCCTTCTTTTGGCGTCCATTTTTTCGGAAACCTAGGGGCGAAAAAATATGAAAAAATTCTGGTGCTGTCCTTGATTAATATGCTACAACTCATAAAAATTAGAAAGCTGTATGTGTTGGCGTTTTCCCGATTTTTCCAAATTAAGAAGAATTGGCGCTGTTTTTGCCCCGTAAATTTTATTCGTTTAACTTTAGAAATTAATTATTCCGGAAATAATCCTTAGATATCAACGAGATAAATAGTAAAATCACCTGCGGAATGCTAGCTTTCAATGTGCATTTTTTGTAAAATCTGTGGATTAGTGGTTGACCCACAAAAAGCTATATTATGCAATGCCAGCCATTCCGTTATTAGAAGAGCTAGAATAATGAAATATAGACTATAGGCTACCCAATAATTCATAGGTTTAAAGTTTATTACATAATCATTGTTTATCTTGCATTTTTCATACAAAAGATCGTGCTGAAACTCCGCGTGCATTCCGACGCTCTACGGTCACTGGGGTGCTGCGGGGAAAGGAGGCGTTAGCGGTGCTGTCATGTCGGAGAGAACCGACACAGCTGGGTTCTCTCCGACATGAGTTATAATATGTGACCCGGTACGAGAGAAATCTCTTCTATCGATTGGCGTTTATGTTTTCTTCAGTTTTTATACAATGAGGTTGTAAACAAGATTTTGATGGAAGCGGATAAATCTAATAATATGGAGTTAGCAAATTTTCCTATTAGTTGTGAATACTAAATTAACCTTGCTTGATAAACCCAAAAAATATTTAAAAAGTATGCCCGATTTTGTCATATAAATATTCAAACTATTATAACAGTTTCAACCGCTTATTTATTAATAATATTTAAATACATGCAGAAACAATATAAAATAAATACAACTCTTGATATTATTATATTGATGATATTATTATATTGATATTATATATTACATATATTACAAACGTCAGCTCTGAGCGTATAAAACTCAAAATTATCAAAATTTTTGCAAATTTAGAATCGTAAATTTGTAGACACATAGAATATTTTGCAGATCACTCATTAATTTTAAATGCTAAACCCGAAACCCGATTTAAATTGCCAAGAATTCCCATGGGACTTCCAAATGCCTGTTCGTGGTTCTGTTATCTTATTGACTTATTTTGCCATTATTTTTTAATTCGGTAATCTGTCGCCGGATACCCAAAATTCTTTGGCGAGGCATAATCGCCCTGTCGTTTTATGTATTGTGTCCGTAAACACTAGTAAAAGTCATGCACGTGCGATCCGCCACGACTGGCAGCGTCGCTGTCGATCCCTTGCCCCGCTTCCCCCCCAAGGACCGAAGAGCGCCGCGTCAACTGCAGCAATCATGAGAAGCTTCAACTCGATCTTTTGTAGGGAAAATGCAAGATAAACCATGATTATGTAATAAACTTTAAACCTATAAATTAGTGAGTAGCCTATAGTCTATATTTCATTATTCTAGCTCTTCTAATAAAGGAATTGCTGGCATTGCATAATATAGCTTTTTGTGGGTCAAGCACAAATCCAATGATTTTACAAAAATGCACATTGAAAGCTAGCATTCCGCAGGTGATTTTGCTTTTTAATTCGTTCAAATCTATGTATTATTACCGGAGTAATTAATTGCTAAAGTTAAACGAATAAAATTTACGTGGCAAAAGCAGCGCCAATTCTTCTTAATTTGGAAAAATCGGGAAAACGCCAACACATACAGCTTTCTAATTTTTATGAGTTGTAGCATATTAATCAAGGACAGCACAGGAATTTTTTCAAATTTTTTCGCCCCTATGTTTCCGAGCAAATAGACATCAAAAGAAGGGACATAATATATGGCCACGATAGTACTTTATTTAGTCTAAGGTTGTCAAAAACATTGGTTATACGAAGTTTCATGTCTAATAATGGCATTATTAGATAATATTGCACATTTTTCTTTAAATTGTAGATATCACGAAAACTGCTACAATTGGACATATGGCATACTTAACTTAAATTAAAGGGAACTCGGGGGGCAATTCAACTAGCACATAATGTACAGGATGTTCCATTTAAGAAACTCAAGGAAAATCCATTTGGAAACATCAAAATACTTGAAGTCTTATGAACTTCCTGTATAGTGAATCTAATATCTTTTGATACTATCATCTATCTCCTGGCTTTGACTATTGTCTGACATAGTTTAACGGCAAAATCTGCAAAAATGTCGTTTTTACTGGTTTTAAAAAGATCCTGCATCGGACATTTTTTGGGTAAATAATTGAATATCTCAGGAACTATTAACGCTGACAGTTAGCAACCTATAGGGTTGGATAAACAAATTTATTAGTATTGATATAATAATAAAATATACAGGGCGTTCCATTTAAAAAAATCTGATGTGGCCAGGCACATGACTTTATCATACAATATATAAAATTAATTGTTTAGCTGCATGAGAATCTATTTGATTGAGATCAGTCGTGTCTGCATTAAAATAAAACTAGTTAGCCAGGATTTAACAGATAAATAAATAATAAATTAAATAAATAAATAATTCCATTATTAAAATAAGACAATATTAATTGCAACAAAATATTATTTATATTTAGGGCGCAGTTCAGCACACTTGTTTCCAAATTGCCTTACTCTTCCACTCAACCCCTTACGCAAACTAGAACTAAGACATAATTGTAGCAATAATATAAAAATAATTCCGAAAACTTCTCAAAACAAAAGCAAACAACAACATTACTCTAGAGTCCAATTACACGTAATTGCAGCAAATTCAACTCAACAAAACATCGCACCTGCCCATAAAAAATAAAAATTAAAAAGCCTCCAATCGCTCGATGCCTAAAGTCCCCCCTGTTGAGCAAACAGCCAACGCTTCACTTTTCCCCCAAAACTGTTTCACGATAAATTTTTCATATCTTCCCTGAGACCATTGTATATGTAAAAGTCGAAGAAAAGTAAGTTTATTTAGTTTACTAAATAAACTTATGCAAAATCCAAGAGGCTTTACTTTTTTCGACTTTTATTTTAAATTTGCATAATGGATTTTCACTTTACATTGTATATGTGACTGACCTGGTAAGAGAATGACCGTTTATACAGCTCAGTGCGATGGGCAGGTGGAGCAAACAAACCCCCGAATCTAAAATTAAGGTTATGGACATACATTCTACAGCATATCTTCCGCATGAGGTATTGTGGGATCCTAGTGGATAGCAACTTATGATACAATATTGCTGCATGCAACACCCTAGTGTTATCCATGTTCAACCACCCCAAGTCGCCCAGCCCATTCGATACATGATCATACTTCGTCAAACCAAAAACAAACAGAACACATGCATTTTGGACACGCTCAACACGCTGCCTATCCGACGCCATCAGGCAACGACTGTACACGGTATCACAATATGAGATCTTTTGATACTATCAACTACGGTCAATATTAATTGTGAGATAATGTCAAAACATCAGCATTTGACACTACCGGTACTGTCATTAGACTGAAAAATTTGCAAATCCTGGGTCACTATATAGTAATAAATCAATGCAGATGCGACCGATCTCGATCAAATAGAATTTGCTCTTGCAGCTAAACTATTAATTTTACCAAAAAATGTCATAGGCATAAATTATTCAAAATTTCCTCTGCTTTAATTTATTATTTAACTATTTTGACGAAATTACAGAAATGGCGGCTCACTTCTAAAATCCTTGAAAAAGGCTTAGAGTGAACACCCAGTTCCTTTGGACCCTTTTGAACCAAAAGCTTTTCAACTCTAAGTTTGGTCATGAAACTTCTAAATATGAAGTTCCGTGCCGATACCTTTAGTAGTTTCTCCGGAAATGAATTAACAAAAAATGGGTACACACACACACACACACACACACACACACACACACACACACACACACACACACACACACACACACACACACACACACACACACATACACACACACACACACACAGACATTTTTTGTACCTTGGTCAAATATGTTCAGGGGACCCAAAAGGACATATTTCCGCTAAAATCGCAAAAATTTTTTTCGGCACGATTACAATATTTTACATACTGCGTATGATAAAGTAAAAATGTATATATTTTCCGTCACGCTAAATGCAACACCCTGCATAAATGAAAATAATTTACGTTATAGAAACTGGTGAGTAAAATAACTTTTGTGTTAAACATTTTCTTCTTTTTTAGTAGCTATCCACCGCCGGGATACTAATAACTCTCCATGTATACATATAGTGAAATATCAAAAGCTTTTAATCGTTCAGTTAAACGCGTTAGCCACCCTGTATTTTATATCTAATGTACCATATGATGTAGGTAATGATTTCATGTTATGTTGATTTTGATTTTAGGTCGAAATATGCGCTTGTAACAATACACGTGGTTGGTTCATTGCTATATACGGCTACAAAGGCTTCTTATTAATAATGGGTGTTTACATGGCCTGGGAGACACGCAACGTCAAAATACAAGCATTAAACGAATCCCAATATATTGGAATTTGCGTATACAGCACAGTATCCAGTGCGGTCGTTGTACTACTATCAAATTTCTTATCCCACAACCCAATAATAAGTTATTTGGCTACAACGTCAAGCATACTAATATCAACAACCATCACTTTATTTCTACTATTTCTACCGAAGCTTAGGGTTGCACTCGGCAAAACAAATGAACACGAGGACCCGGTTATGCAAAGTATGGGTTTGAAATTTGAATGCAACACAAGAAGGATGATAAATGAAGACAGGAACGAACTTTGTTTGCGGATGGAAATACAGAATAAAGTGTATAGGAATGAAATCGAGGTTTTGGATAAAGAGATATCACGTTTGGAGGAGATATTGTTTAGCGGTAGACCACGGTATGAAATTGCTATAATTGAGCCGAAGTCGACCAATGAGGACGCTGCGTTCGGTCATCGACTAGATAATAGGGTTGCAGAAAAATTGTGGAATAACTCGAAGAATTTCAAATCGGAGAATATGCTGCATGGGACTTTTCCTAGTAGATTGTATTCTGAACCTTCGCTGCTGGAAATTATACAGAACCTAAAAAATGTTAAGCCCAATTCTAATCCTGAGATCAATACGTGCTCATTGCCTAAAACCAATAATATATTCAAAACGCAATCGTCAATTAGTATTATAAGTAATCAGTTCAACAAAAATGTGTTCGTTAGAGACAACAACTAAATTAGCCAAGGATGATACAACAGTCTGGTATGATACTATGATAGCATATGTTGTGTATGATATTTCTTCATTTGCAAACGTGCATTCGTAGCTGCGAAGTGAGCTAATATACGGTAACATAATAAGAACTTAGTTACAGATTACCTAGGCATGTACAGTCTTGGAATTAATCTTGGAATTAAGTAAGTTCGTATCAGTATTTCAGCAGTGTGTCGGTGATATGGTTGCCAACTCTTCAATTTCAAAATACCGGCAGACACCAGTAACCCAACCCAACCCAATGGAATTTTAGACGAAATGGCTGGATCGTTAAATGTTTGCCGATTTAATTTTGCTCCTGAGGGAACGAAATTTAGAATTAATGTAACATTTTAAATAGGGCGTATAATATACCACGACAAATAATCTTGGATTCTTAATTTTTACACGACCTAGTATGTAGTTCTGAATGGTGTTTAGAATATAAATAAGAATGCTGATTATTATACTGATTATTGAACAGACAGTCGCGCGAAAAGTATGAAAGATGGCAAAATCATGGAAACGGCTTGTCATTTAAAAAAAATCACTGACATGTCGATTTTTAATTACCGAATCACATTTTTATATCAAATTCAGTTGCTACCCGTAATTTGTATTTGACTAGACGTCATAGAAATTTTTTTAATGGCATTTTTTTCTTACTGATTATGACACATTTCTTAATTATCTTTATGGTAGCATACACATTTTACGACCATACATCAGAAAATGTTCGAGAAAAATACAGTTGCTAACTTTTGATGAATACGAATCTGGGCATGAAAGTCGCATATCCCGTCTGGCTTGTCGTAGTTTCCTAAGTGTAAGCGCCCACACACCACTTCAATCGCAGTAAACGTCGAAAAAAAAAATAACAAAACATAGAACACTAAAAAAATATTTGTGATCAAAATTTCAGGTGAAAGAACTAAATTAAAATTTGCAATGATTGTTGGTTTTATGAAAATCTCTCTTTTTGATATTTTGACCTCACATTCTTCTAAAGCGAGATTCCGGAATTTGTATTTAGGGTAAATAATTCTAAACAAAACGCATTTTCATATTCCATTCAGATAATCCAATGTTCAATTGTCCTTTCCTAGAAATGTTTTTATGATAGTAGGAATTAAAAGATCTACCAAAATAAGAAAGAAAATATGGAAAAATGTGTCTCTCTGTTTCAGAGAGTTTCTCACGTTTCCATACTTTACGCTCTTACTGTTTTATTTTACATCGATACTTTAAGGTACTAAGTGTTTTATTTAAACAATTTAATTAAAATTTACAAAATTAATGTACTGTATAATTAATAGTTACCTAGATACAATTATCTAATAATAAAAACTTGAAACATATACTGTTTTATAACTAAAGAAAATAACATTGGGTACCTACTTTTACTCCATGAAATACGAACGCTAAAACCATATGAGCCTCCTCCGAGTTAACTTTTACAAAAAATACATAATTCGCGATTAATTGCAGTTTTGTCTTTTACACCCTAGGCGTGACGTTTTACGGATTTTATTCGGTCATACTTATAAATATAGAAAAATCGGCCTTGCAAAGTATACATTTTGCCATATTAACATTTTCATGTGCATTTTCATGTTCATCTTGATTCCATCCACAATATTGCGGGAACGCTTTCGTTTTTTTTCTGGCGGAGCCAATGAAATTTCATCGTCAGATTGTCAAATGGTTTTACCGGCTTTTCGGGTGGCGCTACCGGCCACTACCGCTACCGCAATACCGGCCAGTTGGCAACCCTACTTAGGCCCGCCGCAAATTGATCCCAGGCCGATTAGTGAAATGAAAATCTCATTTCAAGATATTGCATAAAACACAACAAATTATACAAACTTATTGCATCTAATTGCTTTTTTGCGTTAATAAATACAAAAATCAATTTCTTGTTGTCAAAATTTTTACTGAAGGTTATTTCAGAGCTAACATAATATGTATTAACATTTATTCAGAAAATAGAAGTAAATTAAAATTAAATTGCTTTAAGGTTGTATTTATGGTAATTTGTTACTTGTGATTTACTGGCGTTTTCGAGATATTTAGCTTCAACGACATTTTGCAGTGCTTACCTTAATAAACGAGTATGTTTTTTGTATAACATGAATGTATCATTATTTTTTTTTTATTTTAAAAATTTGTATTTACTTTACAGCAATACTTTTTAAATATCTGACAACTGAAAATAATGACAATTATGTATATAACTAATTTACAAAAATGTATAATAGCTTGTAGAAACAAGCTCTAAATTCTCGACGAATTTTGATGGAAAATATACGACCATCTAAAAGAACATTTAGAGAACATAAAAATTATTATTTAAAATTAGTTCCCTCTATCTCCAAAACGACTACAGATAGAGATAAGAACAAAATAAATAAAATATAGCGACGTTTCGATTAATTAGCTATATGCTCAGCGATATGCTCTCCCATCTGAGCTGTCAATAGCTCAGATTGTGCTAGCGACGCAAAGAGCCTTGGTTCAAATCCAGGTTGTGCCTGTAATTTTTGATATAATTAAAATTTACATCCGCGTGTATGTCACCATATTATTAACCTATAATATTACTTTGACAAAGAATGCCGTTAAACACTTTCAGTTATAATTTATTTTGTTTGGAAATTGAAAAGACTTATTTTTTATGTAAATGTGCTTTAATTAACCTTACAGTACCTACACAATTTATAAGTAAAAATGTTATTTTTAACTTATTATCGTTGTTAATGTCTTACTTTATTTAGAAATCTAGAAATAAATTACCAAAAATGTTCCAGCTAACATATTGTAATTGATAAATGCGTGTTTATTGAACTGGAACTATATTACAATAAAACTTTTGTAGAGCCTTTTGAAATAATAACAAAAAAATAAAAATTAAAGCCAAAACAATGCAAAACCAAAAATGTAACAAAATAAATATAACAATAAAAAATTTATAATTTTAAGTAAAAATGTTAATAATTGGAATTAACAAATGAACAAAAGTAAATATCACAACGTTTTGTTTTTTTTTTTTATAGAAAGTAGAAGTGATAAGTTTCATATGGTCTTATAGTAAATGGTGTAAACTTTCATATTTCAAACCCTATATTTTATAGCATTTTTGAAATCTTCGATAAATTTTACATCAATTTGCATACCCTATACCTAACATGTGTCACTTTTGACATATTATATTTTTTATAAAAAATGACAGTTGCAAGGTTGCCTTAAAATATTTTTAAGCTATCCGCTTTGACCGTTTAAGAAAAATTTCTCCGGAGAAATGATTGTGAAGGTAACATATTATCGACACATCGGCAGAGTTTTCGAAAAAGTTATACAGGGTGTTCAAATTATAAGATAAAAGTAGACCTCGAGAAAAGTAGCAAAACTAGATTTTTCAAATGATAACCCTAACATCTGAATACATTTCTCAATTCTATGGAAAATTACAATTACAGTCAAATTTATTTCGTATTTATAAAATTATAAGTAAATTAAAAAACCTGCTTAATTCAATTTCACGTCAACCTTGTGTAAAATGTCCTATACCTAAAATGCTTTTTTTCCTGCTTACATCGATTTTTAAACATAACAAAGAAATTGAAAACATTGGCAAATCTAGATTCCGCTGGAAAACATTCGAACAACTAGAAATAAACAGAAATTCATTATCAAGGTTTTCAAGTCATTTAAGTCTTTAGAGATTCTGATTAAATTAGTCTTTACAAAATTATAATTATAGCAACAACAAAACGGACAAAATTAAAAATAAATGGACATCGAATAAGTAAATTCCAAAAACTATTTATGTATTTATATTTTGTAAATGTTCAGAAACATTGCCGTTTTTTCCAAAACATATATCGATTCTTTTTGGCATATTATTGTTTGTGCGGCTTCCTGGGAGTCTACTCTCGTCATCTTTTTGAAGCGAATGCGAGACTTCGCGAAGGGTTTGGTGGACGGAGTGGGGATATCAACGGTTGCCCTCTGGTACGTATCTATGAGCAAGTTTACTTGTCGCTAAGAACAATAACGCACTTGCCACGCCCATTTGCTTGTCGCTAAAGGTACGGACACATGCTTATTTATAAGCATGCTAGTGAGCATGCTTAAATCGAGCACGCTTGACTGCTGTTCACATTTGCTTGCAATAACCATGCAAGTTTTAACCATGCTCCCTAAATAAGCATGCTACAACTGTGTTCACACATGCTCTGAGCACACCCCCTTCCACCGCACCACAGGTAGCTTGCTCGAAAACCAAGACTGGTGATTTTTGAGCATGCTCGAAATAAGCATGCTTGTTACTAGCAATGTGTGTACAGACATGCTATTAAGTAGCAAGTGCTTGAAATAAGCATGCTTTCGTGCTAAAAATAAGCATGTGTGTCCGTACCTTTACAACAATAACGCACGCGCCACGCCCATTTGCTTGTCGCTAAGAACATAACGCACGCGCCACGCCCATACGTTCCAAACACAGGTCAACCGCCGATATCCCCACTCCGTCCGCCACACCCTTCGCAAAGTCTCGCATTCACTTCAAAAAAAGACGAGAGTCGACTCCCTGATAGAGTTAGCACATAACTAAATCTAGTAGCCTAAAGTCGGAGGAACGCGGTGGATATCTGTTTGAGACATTAAGGGCAATCCAGCTATCTGACTTTAATAATGACTTAAAAAGCTTCTTCAATGAATTTCTGTTTAGTTATAATTGTTCAGTTGTTTTCAGACAAAATTTAGATTTGGAGATGTTTTGAATTTCTTTGTAATGTTTAAAAATCGATGTAAGTAGGTAAAAATGCATACGACATTTTACACAAATGGGTCGATAATTGTCTATAAAATACCAAAACGAAATCATATAATAGCGTTGCCATTTGAAAAAGTCGACTTTTACTACTCTTCGTGAGTTTAATTTAGATCTTATAATTTTGAACACTCTCTATAACTTATCGAAAAACTCTGGCGATGTGTCGATAATATGCTACAATAATTCTGCCAAATAACATTTTTCTAACGGTCACGGTGGATAATTTATAAATAAATTAAGGCAACCTTCCAGCTTTCATTTTTTATAGGGAAAAATAAATATCTCAAAATTGACGCATATTAGGTATAGGGTATGTAACATACAATAGACCTAGAATTTAACGAAGATTAAAAAAATGCTATAAATTATGGGGGTTCCATTTGAAATATGAAAGTTTACACCATTTCCGGTGTAACCGGACGTGAACGAAAGGAACAAATATTTTCGTTAAAAAGACCGTATCCAACAACATAAGTCCACAAATTTTCAATGGATAATTTTATTTGGATCTCCATATACTTCTGACGGCAGCTCACCGTGAAAGACCCTGTATAGCATATAAGTTAATGAGTCAATTGGATTCTCTTGCTCTTTGTCATTTTCTAGATTGTGCGGAGTATTTTTGAAAAGTATTACGGAAATGTGAAGGTTTAAAATTTACGAAACCAATTAAAGAAGCGAATGATAATTAATCCAGGTGAGGACAGTTTGTGGAAAATACATAAAATATTTAGCGATCCCTAGTTACGAAACTTCCATTTATCCCCAATTGGTGTCACGAAGGGTTTGTTATTATTCAAAACTCGGATGGCATTCCCTGAAGTGACAATTTATCCTATACATTTCTACTGCCTCTGTAGCTCAACAGGGAGAGCTTTTAACCGAAAATTGGAGGATTCCTGGTTCAAATCCAGGCAGATGTGCTTTTCCACAAGTTATCCTCACCTGGATTAATTATAAGCATTCGCTTCTTTAATTAGTTCCACATTACTGACGAGATTTATACGTAATAACCATTTCCCCTTGAATTTTAAATTTATGTTCACAAAATGGCAGTTTTGAGAAGCAACGACCTACTTTTCATTATCATATTTGCTTAATCTCAACTATAAAATAGCATAGTAAGTATACCTATCCATTATCGTAATTATCGTAAAAATTTACTACATAATTTGAAAATGGGGTGGTAAAAATAAGTTAATTGGCCTACGTATAAAAGACATCAAAATAAAGTAAAATTCTTCATTATCTTTGATTGGGTATGTCGGTTTTTAGTGTGATATCTCGCTTATTTCAGTTTATTTATTAACAGACAGCAAAAATGGTTAAAGAAGTCCAGGTTGCGCATTTAGTATATTGATTAATTATCTAAAGTAAAAATTCATCTATATGTTTTTTAGTTTTGCAACAAAACAACTTGAATTTTGAGGTTTACCGGTTTTAAGTCTTATCTTAGTCTTAATCGCATCTTTGCAGAATCTGTGTAAAGAATGTTTGGTTAACAAATGTCGAATTCCATTACGTATTGAGTTAAGAATTAGAAAAATTAGAAAAATACCATTCAGGTTTTCGTGATTTCTTCAAACTTTCTAATTTAGTAAATTGATTATCATAAAAATGTGCAACTTTTCCTCTATTAAACCGTGATTTGTTGGTTTGTGTATTCAGAATAGTATCGTAAAACCAGCGAAAATTATCTAAAAACTTTCTTATGTGTATATTTTTTACATTACAATAAAATAAAATAAAGGATAAAAAATAAACAAAAGGAACGACACGTCGTTTGTGCACTGTCAAGATGAATAGTCTAGTATTTTCATATTGCTTTAAACGTGGCAAAAGTTCATAAACACATGCTGATCAAATTTAAAAATCGACAATTTCGACATGTTAAGACATTTTTTTGCTCTAACGTAACAATTTCCCCAAATTGTATCACAAATATTATGTTTGTAATTAGTGCTAGTAGTAATATTAGTATTTTATTACCCGGTATTAAGCAGTTGTTACTAGGTGCATTATAATTTATAAGAAAATAATTTTATCTGTCTGTGGAAATGTAAAATGTAAATAATGAGATGTTCCTTTTGTTCTTATAAATAAATTAAGCACTTAGAATATTTATATTGTACTATTGTAACCCAGTCTATTAGTTCTCCTGACGCGTATGTACTTATGTATGCATATATAGCACTCAATAAATATTATTATTATAATTATTATTATTTTTTTTACCCCTATGAAATGATATATGACCTAAAAACAATTACATTATGTTTTCACGGTTAAAACAATACTTTAGGGCTCGCTACCGGCTGTCAGAGTTCTATATTTTGCTAATACCATTGTTTTCTTATTTTCTCGTATAAGTACCTACTATTGTATGTATACAGGGTGTTTACAGCCTTATAATTTTCAAGGGGTGACTAAGCATCATAAAAGCAGGTCTTTAACGAAAAATGTCTTTAAAAAAGTTGCATAATAAGAGAGATATTGGGTTACTGACATCGGCCCATTTAGTAAAAAAATCACTAATAACTTATCATTTTATCGTTCTTTTAAGGTGTTTAGTCACCCATTAACATTAAAAACAAAAGAAAACATACCAGTAATAACGGTCTTATTATGCAACTTTTGTTAAGACATTTTTACGTTAATGGCTTTGCTTTAAGATGTTTAGTCGCCCTTTGAAAATAAAATCAATATTATCACAATCAATATTATTACAATTAATATTATTCCATTTTTCACCGCTTTAAAATGGTATAATATGATCTAAAACCCTGCATCTTTTCATAATTGGAAAACAATATTAAAAGCTTCTCGCGGCTGGCAATGTTAAGAAAAATGAATTTTTATTAATAAAAATAATTTCTTTTTATTTTAGTTTAAACTACAAGAGCATTTCGCAGATTCCCAATTTCTTAATTGGTCAAAACTACAATAATCGAAACTAAATGACTACCAAGGCCAACGGTATTTCTATTACCGGTTCTGATGTTTTATTATGTTCTACTTTTCTTTTGGACTGATTTTCTCAAAAACTAGACTCAACATAAAAGTAAATTTATCATATTCAGATTTTAGGAATTTTTTTTATTAGAAACCATTGTAAGATTTCTTTGTTGGTAAACGTTTACTTTCAATAATTATTGTTAACTGTTATTGACAAATTAAGCTATTGGGAATTTATGAATGTCATGATCACTACATAGGTAGTTTATGGAATTTTTTTATTAAGTTAATAATTGTGGAAAATTTATATTAGTTAAAAAGAATAAAAGTTATTCTCTAATACCAACTTAAATATTTCTTTTATTTAGAGGACATTCTGTGTAACTCAAGCGAAAAAAGTATTCATTTTTGACAGTATTATTGGATAGTAACGCCCGCTGCCAAGTGTAGTAGTATATTCAGGCTTTTTCAGGATTTGAATGTTTTATGAGGACGTCAAAAAAGGATATTATCATTGGGGTACTTCCATTGTAAAAAATTGAATTGTTTGTTTTATATTTGATGGATACGACACTGGAAATGTTCAGAGTACACAAGGGATGGCGATATGGACCCCTTAATGCCTTGTCTTTAAGGCTTAGAATCCCCATTTTTCAGCCAAAGTAATGAACGACATCCTTATTTTTTATTCACCTCCGATATGAATTGTAAAGTAAAATCGATGTAGATTTTACGATACCGGAGGAATGGAATAAGGCAATCGACTATAAATGAAGGGAATAATCAATACGCATTTGCTTGAATTATAAGTGATTAATTTACGTCAGTGTTAATACAGTTAAGTAATAATCAAGAAACAGCATCAATAATACGAACTAATACTATATAGAGCAACACGTTTGCTATTTATGACACGAATGTACAGGGCGATGCAGTCGCTCATGGGTTTGAATGGTGTATAATTTTGTTATAACATTTAATTTATTACGGTTCCATGATCACATATGTATGAATTATTACATTAATGGGACATGCCTGTATTAGCCGGAAATATAATTTATTTAAAATAAATAAAAGGGCGTTTCTATGGCGTGGATCACCCGGTATGTTCTTTCACTCTGGTTTAAATGCTTTGTCCTGTCTAACCCAAATGCCACGTTATACACGATAGTATCTTGTCTTGTATACCTTAAATGACTAGAATTTGATTTAGGCAATGCGGAATAGATACAAAGGTACTCTTTTAAAAGTTTGGTGATATGGTGATATGATGATAAGGTGATGAAAATATAATTGCTTCTGCATATTTACGCGACTGTTGTTGACACTTGACAGTAGCGTGAGCGCACTGCGGGAGCCAGATTCGGTCAGCAACAAAAAGACGGTCAAACTGATAATATTATTTACAAATACGGTAAGTTTATTAGAACGACACGGGACATAGTATATTTGTCTACCAAATGTATATTTTTCAGGAGAAAGCAATCAAACATTTACATATGGTATGTAAATGTACAACCCGTTCATTTGACGCGCATTGAAGTAATACATACCTAAGGCATGTGACAATTATTGAGTCAAAATAGGACAGGGAACGCGAACGAACAATAAAGCGGACCTGAAAAGTGAATTTTGCTTATATGAGAAGTAATTGGTAATTTGAAGTAGGAAGGTTAGGTTAGGTACACCGTTATGAGTTCCTTTACTGTTTCATACGGCAATTCTAGCGACGATTCTTCAAATGGAGGGTCGCAATTTTCATCGAAAAATCAGAGCAGACGGAATTTTGGCAATTTTCAACTATATTTAAGCTAGATTTGACGTTTCACTCCTATAGTTAGTTACCTATAGTCGTATAGAAGTCACTGCGTCTGCGTGGATTAGTGGGGAAATTCACAGCCGTACGGATTTAGGAAAACGTGACGTATCTGCTGCGAAGGTTCAACGCCGGTCGAACGCATTTTTTAATATTTTACGCGAACTTTTTCAACTTTAATATTTTACACGAACCGCAAGCGAGGTAATTGTTTTGGCAATTTCAAGTTGATAATAAAAAGTTGTCTCAATAGGCGCACATATTTTTTTCCCGATCATAAAAATGTTCTAAAAAAATTATTTCTTAGTTTGATATTGCTTTTAGATTATTTTCTTCCGATCATATTAAAGATTATTCACTCAATTATAAACTTTAGGCCTTTAGACAAAACTTAAGTTATACAGGGTCCTGCAACTAAGCTCCCGTCTTCTGTAGCTCACTTACTCATTAAGCTAAGAGTTTGATATTTTGCAGGCTTACCCTGTACTTCAAGGTACAATTCAAGAAATTATTTTTTATTATACAGGCTGTTCCAAAAATGTGCAACGCCATGGTAATATATTTTTTTAAATTGCATGCTATAAATTTTTCTACACATTTGGAAGCGTTTTATGGTTGCCTACATATCACCAAAATTTTATTGAAATCGGTTGAGTGACCGCAGCGGAAAAAAATAAAAACAAAAAAAAATTGATTTTGCATCGTAGGCTATAAAAATCAATAAAAACCACAAAATGCACCTCGTTATAAAAGTTTGCGACGTACTTATTAAGTTAGATTTAATAGTCTCGTTAACCAAGTGACATTGATCTAAATTATACAGGGTGACCAAAATCGAGTGTCAAACTTGTCAAACTTCAAAGCGTGTTATTGTTCTTATTTTAAATTGGAACCCATATTTTTTTTTATGTGAAATGATGCAGAATTAAAAAATAAACATTGTTTCTAAATACAACCCCATCACAATTCCCAATATTTTAAAAGTTATTCGCCAAAAACTCATTTTTCAACGTTTCCAACGGCATTTTTAGATAATAAATATCGTACGTGACGTTGAAAAACAATTTATTTCATAAAAAATAATAGATCTATTTTATATTTGAGTGTACTTAATTAAGTAGTTATTCAAATGCAAAATTTACTGCATAATTTTCCTATAGCGGTAAGGACGGAAATGTGGCTATAGGTAAATTTTGCAGTAAATTTAGCAATTGAATAACTACTTAATTAAGTACAGTAAAATCTAAAATACCTCTCTGCGTTATATTTTATGTAATAAATTGTTTTTCAACGCCACGTACGATATTTATTACCTAAAATTGCCGTTGGAAACGTTGAAAATTGAGTTTCTGGCGAATAACTTTTAAAATATTGGGAATTGTGATGGGGTTGTATTCAGAAGCAATATTTATTTTTTAATTCCGCACCGTTTCACCTAAAAAAAATTATGTGTTCCAATTTAAAATAAGAACAATAGCGCGCTGTGAAGTTTGACAAGTTTGACACTCGATTTTGGTCACCCTGTATGATTTGGACCAATGTCACTTGGTTAACGAGACTATTACATCTAACTTAATAAGCACGTCGCAAAATTTTATTAACGAGGTGCATTTTGTGGCTTTTATTGATTTTTAAAGCCTACGATGCAAAATCAATTTTTTTTGGTTTTTATTTTTTTCCGCTGCGGTCACTCAACCGATTTCAATAAAATTTTGGTGATATGTAGGCAACCATAAACGGCTTCCAAATGTGTAGAAAAATGTATAGCATGCAATTTAAAAAAATATATTACCATGGCGTTGCACATTTTTGGAACAGCCTGTATAATAAAAAATAATTTCTTGAATTGTACCTTGAAGTACAGGGTAAGCCTGCAAAATGTCAAACTCTTAGCTTAATGAGTAAGTGAGCTACAGAAGACGGGAGCTTAGTTGCAGGACCCTGTATATTAAGGCCTTTATATATCGTTATATATCTAGGCCTTTAGACAAAACTTAAGTTATATAACTTTTGAATTTGGTGAATTTCGGTTCTCTTACAAGAGTTTTTTTTTCGATGCAGTCTTACAAGACTTGGAATCATTGGAATTAGTATTTTCAATAAATTTTGGTTGGCGTACGACAAACGCACGACGAGTGTAGCGAGGAGTTCCCCACATGAACCAATATGCCCCTACGGTTTTCATTATGATACTAAAAACAGTATTACAATAAGTTCATTATAAACCCAAAGTAGAAAGTAACACATTATTACGTAAGTTCTATAAATGTTCTATTAGAGTGTGAGTATTTTGGCGCACGACGAGCGCATCGAGGAGTGCCCACATAAGCGAATGTGAAAATGGGTTTCCCATTTAACCATCAGCTTATATCTGCGGTCTATCCACTACGTCGATATACAGAAATCTGTAATCTTCAAGACTTCAGCAATTTATGAACATCGACGATCTAACTTCAACATAAGGTATACAAATGTTCTATTAGAGTGTGAGTATTTTGGCGCACGACGAGCGCAGCGATGAGTCCCACATAAGCGAATGTGAAAATGGGTATTTCATTTAACCATCAGTTTATATCTGCGGTCTATCCACTACGTTGATATACAGAAATCTGCAAACTTCAAGACTTCAGCAATTTATGAACATCGCCGATCTAACTTCCTCGGTAATCTACCTACCTCAAAAACCTACTGATTTCGGCGATTTACTTATTTCGGCGATCTACCTATTGCGGCGGTCCACCCAAGAATAGTAGAATCGCCAGACTGTGGCGCAGCGATAAAGCTCTTGGTTATCAGTCTGGGGGGCGTGATTTCGACTCTCACGCCCTGCTTTCGGAGTAAAGGTGTTTCTGTGGTTTTCCTTTACTCCTCGGCGAATGCTGAAAGCCAAACAACGACGTGTCACAGACGCGGGCCATAATAATGATAATTCGGGCCTGCCGATGCCCCCGTAGTGGCGAAAGCTGTTGGGGGATGTTAAGGCGTGGATTATTATTATTATTATTATTATTCTTGCGGTCAGCCGATTTCAGCGGTCTACGAATTCGGCGCTCTACCGACGTCAGCGATTTACGACTCACTAGTATCTAAACATTGTGCTTGACTGGTGCCCTGAGGTACTTAAAAAACCGTCTGTTTCTCTTTGAAAGAAGATACATATTTTCAAATACAATTTAGTGTTGCATATGCCGCAGTTTCTCAGGTTACCCTTGCAAACATTGAAACTTATCCCTTTAATGGCACGTCCAATATTGCTGCAAGATTTAACCGCATTTAAAATTACAAAGCTGGAAATTGTGTATCTTCTACACACATTTAGATACTGAAATATAAAATAAGAAAAGCATGAAAATCTTGAGAATTGGTATAACTTTGCAATAGCGTATTTAAAAACTTCACAGAAATTCTATTTTGGTTTACCCGGTATAATCAGTTGATAAATTATCTTCCTTGCAATATCCCGAAAAAATAACGTACATCGGTTAAAGATCACAAATGTAACTGAACATCAAAGTTTAGCAAAATTACCAAGCGTTAGTTTAATTGTGTCTGTATCATAACCGTGCGTGAATTCTGCGCTAACTGTACATTTAGAATTTTAGATATGACAGTAAAACAAAAACAATTGCCGCAATATAAAATGACGTCAGTCCCTATCTGAATCGTAATGCATATGTGGGTATCAAATTCGTATATAAGGTGGAGACACGCTCGTAATCTTGGCTCGTTTATCTCGGATCTGAGGAAATTTTATTGTCGCGGGTTTGCATTGCCCCCATAAGGCATAATCTCGTTGGTTTTCTTTTATAATCAATACCACCCTTGACCTCGCTGGTGCGCTTTAAGTCCAAGAACTACGCTTCTCAAGAAAGTCCCCATTAATATGTGATTATAGCCTTAATATAACCCTTAATCTAGCTCAATTACTACATAATTAATAAGTACCTACTGATTCTACAAGATTGTCATGGCCTTCGGCTTAGAAAATACAACAAAGAACAATAAAGCGATATGTTAGATATGCCAAATGTCAAAGTTATTGACATTAAAGATAAAATAAAAGGATATCAATATGGAATTGTCGTTTTATTCAAAACGTTAGTGCTTGATAATCGATTTCGGGGCTCTTGTCCCCATCTTCGGATCAAATAATCTAATAGCTGAATCAAAAAACATGTGATTGGTTACGATGTAATCGTTAAAATAATATTCCTGGGTGCGGGTTTACAGCTGCCAAGTCCGGGCATGAGGTAACAGGTGTGAAGAATAAGTTTCTGAGGGTGATATCATCTAAGTCGAGCGAAGAGTCCATTCATACGCTTTAAAATTAGTCAAAGTAATCACCACCTGCAGAAAGTGAGGTTAGATTTCAAAACACGTCAATACACAGTCTCGAACGTTCAGAAGGTAAAATAGTTATTGTTTTAACGCTTTTAGAGTTTAACGGACATAATTGCGTTCTAACCAACGAATATACGAGCCACATGCGAGCGTTATAAGAGGAACGAAAGACATTTTGTAAATTTTACTAATTTTTGTCTAGCGGACAGCATGATGACATTCTTCAAAATATTCTGAAAGTAAACCTTAATCTTTCTATGTTTACGTGAATTCCTTGAAAATATATTCACGTGTGATCTTGAAGCAATAACAGTATCTCTCTGTAGTAGACACGGACAAGTTCTACGTAACCGCACAAAACGACCTAGTAGGAAAATAATTTAAAATCTACTCTCGGTAAATATATTTATTAAATCGATATCTTGCGAAACTAGTTTCGGGTTTTACCCAGTCTTCAGTCACAAACTGCAAATGCAAATTTCATTTACGAATATTGACTTAACCTAGATTTCGAATTTGTTCTTATCGTCAAATGTTCATAGCGTCACATATATAAAAGGATTTCGTATTTTCAGGCAAATGTTATGTTTGTTGTTTTGGTATCACGGCAGTGATACCAAGCTGGTTGCGTTACATAATATATTTAATAATTTGGAAGGAAATTGATAATAGTTTAAATTTTTTATACATAACAATATACAAAAGCGATAATGAACTTAATTATAACATTTGCCAGTGGCGTAGCTACCATGGGTGGCACCCGGTGCGGATATCGTGTTGTCAACCTATGAATGAAAACCGTTAAAATTAACAACAAATCGATAAACATAAAGTATGATTTTATTTAATTAATACAAATGAGTGTTATTAGTAAGTTACAATATTATGATAATAATACTACTGTTTTATTAGAGGTAGGTATGTCCTTTCATAAAGATCTATGAAAGTGAATCTCTTCTCTTCTTAAAATCTCTTCTTTCTAGCTTTAAGACCAAGTTATACCTCTCCTAAAACGCGGTTTCAAATAAAAACGTTATTTATTGTTCAAAGTTTATGAAATTTTCAGTATAACTTCTTAGATAAATAACGACTTGGGCTGGATGAAAAATATTCTTTGGAAAGATAAAGATTAATTTTACTTCTACATTTTGGCTTTTTCAAATATAAAACATCTAGCCCAACTCATGATACAAAAACGATTTTTTGTTTAAGTACAATTTTAACCCAAACATTATAATTGCGATAATAAAGCGTAATTGCCAGAAATGTAGTTATTTGCCCATATTACTGCTGCCCGGTGTAGACTGGAGACATCAGGCGCTTTAAACACCGCCTATAATAGGTAACTACGAATTGACGTTGGTGAAGGACAGTGTGACTATTCACAGCAAAAAAAAACTTCAAACCGGAATATTTCGTGTCGGAGTTGCGATGTTTTAAGGACGGCGAGCCTTAACGGCCGCAAACGCGGAAATTACATTTTCAAAATTTATATTTTGTGTTGCCTGGTGTTCTGTTATTAATATGCCAAGACTGTTAAGTCTCGTGTGGGTCATTGGTGCCCGCAAATAATTTTTAAATAATTTTAATTTGCTAAAACATATTTCACACGGTGCAACTGATATACAATTTGTCATAAATAACTTTAGTGCGATCATTCTAGAGACGCTCAATTAGAAACAGTAACATTGGTCGCTTTTAAATGTCTTCTCAACGTTGATATCTCTAAGAGGAGTTTCTGATACCTCATCATACAAACCAGCAAATTTGGATACAGCTAATTTCAGCTCTTCAGTGTTCGCCAAAAGTAAAGTGTTTGGCTGCACAACCTCGAAATATAAACCTACATCTTAAATTGGATGGTGGAATAAAAGATGGGTCTTTTTCTTCTTAAGAATTGCACATGTGCCTACGTTTCGCCGGTTCCTTCTCCGGCTTCAGCAGGGCTGGCGTGAGACTCATTTGACTGACAAGCGTCTTTTAGTCAACCATCCAAAATAATACCACAGTCAATAGAAACCACACCAACATCACCAACATCGTCATTAAATTGACTTCGACCTAGTTCGAGTTCAATACTG
Source organism: Melinopterus prodromus (assembly GCA_964023965.1). NCBI lineage: Eukaryota > Metazoa > Arthropoda > Insecta > Coleoptera > Scarabaeidae > Melinopterus > Melinopterus prodromus. The sequence continues at coordinate 49,104,040 of OZ030394.1, forward strand.
AATCGATCACCATATTCCTTTTCAAGTTCAGCTCTCTGTGTAAGTCCTGCATCGGTGGCCAACTCACCGGCCATTCGGTTTTTACGACAAAATCGTCGTTCTATTGGAATGACGTAGGCGTCCGATTTTTCACTGCAAGATCTATTGATTCTTCTACAATATGACTCCGTTTTTCTTCAATATATAGACGAAGAAGTGTCTCTAGTTTTATAATTGGTAAACACTCAAGTATTTATTTTTCAATGTAATCTGAGCACCCCCCAATTTATTATTATATATACTCCCCTAGAAGAAAAGATAGCAAAGAAATGTTAAATCACACCCAGCAGGCATAAGGTTCCGTGCAGCACCTCTCGTGTCTAAATTTTCTTGTTGATCAAACAATTTTTAAATTGCAGCTACAATCTTATCAAATTGTCAGCAAATACTTTTACTGTAGCATAATGTGCACTCCAACGCGTTGTTAAGCCTTTTAAAACAGCTTTGCTGTTTTAAGAAGTATGTAGGTACTTCCAAGCGGCTAGTAAAAGCAGAAAAAAATTAAATATTGTCTCTATTGTTCCGAAAAATGTTACACAAGATACGTATTGTGCAAATGAGTGTTGGCCACATAAATTAGTTGAATGACAACAAAAAATTACTTTGTGGTAAACAAAAATTACACAACCGCCACTTGTAAACATTTTAATTTAAGCATTTATAAATTATCACAATTGATAAATTAAATCATTCACTATGTATAACTTGGCGAAAATGGGTTCAAACCTAAATGGTTAAAAAGCATTGTGATGATTTGTGTAAGTTTTTTTTTTCACGGTCGGGTGTCACCCCAAAACGGGTGGCCCCCGGGCCGAGCCGCCCCAGCTGCCCCCCGTAGCTACGCCACTCCATTTACAGAAAACCGACCAGCACTGACATTGTTATATAAAAGATAACCTACACCACAAATAACTAGAAAGAAGCTGCTTTCCACTTTCTTAATTAGCTATTAAAAATTGTTCAAAAATTCAGATATTGGAATGAACAAAAGGAAAAGAATGTTGAGAATTGATATGGAAAGATTTAATTGAAATAATACTGATAGTAATAGTTTTTATAGAGATAAATCTGGTTAAATATGTTGACTATCATGCATGACTGTCACGTTTTGAACCAAAGGATCGATTTAAGACACAATGGGCCGAACATTGTATCAAAATAATTAATACAGACGGTCCGTTTGGTTAGGTTAAACTGACACCATTTGTCGATCCATGAAACTATGGTGATACGGAGGCGATCCCTATATCTCTATTATTGAATTTAAAAAATAAAAGTTTTTCGATGAACACTATACGAATACGTTAATATTCAGTAATTGACACAAAGTACATTAATACAACGTGGTGCAAAATAAAACCACAACAAATTTATAGAGGTCAAAAGTTGTAGTTGAAGTTAAAGTTCGTTATGTATGTACTTACATAACGATAAATTGTAGCGATCTGTGCAGGCTGAACTGAGCAGGCCTCCAAACTCTACAAAATACTTCCGGTAGACTACATTGTTAAAGTACGTTCATAAAAGCCATCACAATCTATATTTTACCCCGTATGTATGTTTTCGGAATACGGTAAAATACGTAATTTTTAGAATAGAATGTATATTAAAAGTTTTATATCTGTTTAACATCTTAGGTCTCTGAGAAATAGTTCTCTTTTTTAAACAACAATTCATGGTTTTTCTTTCACACTGCCTAACATATTTTTTAAAATTGTGAAACATATATTTATTTGTATTATTATAATTTATTAACAATTATTTCCATTTTTCGTCTACTTAACTGGATATTCGGAAAATAGTGATTAAGCACGTGTTCATTTATTTTTAAGGGATAATCTAACTACATACCACATTTCCATCTTGCATAAAAAAACACCGCACTCCATTTCACACCCTTTAGGTAACTTTTTTTAAATGCTAAAACGCGGTCTTTTTATTGGTTAAGGTAAATATAGCTGCCGATTTTTATAAAAAAATACATTCTTTGAAAAATCACCCTATTTAATCCAACTCTTTAACTAGAATTTCATAAAAGTCTAAACCAAGCGTATATTCATTTGTAAAGAAGAATCGTACCAATTTGCACGTCCGTAACGTTTACGGTTAATAAGATATAGGTAGGATTATAAAAAAACTATACACCCCTATCGACAATTTTGGAAATGCGTGGTAAAATACATATTTCTTTATTTTTAAAGAAGAATACAAGTAGCACTGTTCACGGCTTGTACTTGTTTGTGGTGGTTTTCAATATATCGAACGGAAACTAATAATATTGTGTAATATGAAACGTCTGTAGAATCGTCGAACTGTGCTGCGGAATATTTAGGTTTGTGTATATGGTAGTAATTGCAATTCTATACCATTAGACAAGTCTTCTATTCGGCGACTAACCGTATCATTTGACATGGGTATAGCACTAGTTTGTAATTGAAATTCCTTAAATAATTCTCTGCAAATATGTTTCATGCAGGCTTTAACAATGTTTATTCGATGCAGTAAGCTCTCGTAAATTTAGCAATATGATAAGCTGCCAAATATGAACATTTTAATATCTGCGTATCGGTAGATTTTGTTAAGTTAGAATGACTTGTTTTTAATTCATCGCGGTTTCTTAAAAAATAAATCGTTAGGTTTATCTTCGTATTGGCTGTGATTTGATTCCAAATGCCGTTGTTTATTAGTTTATTATTTTTCATTGAAGAAATGGCCAATACATATCCACAGATTATACTTTGTCGTAATCAACTCCAAGTTCTCTTTTAAATGTAAATCCAAGTGTAATATATGTTTCTTGATAAGAATAAGTGAAATTGTTATTGTCTCTTCTAGAATTTTTCGCGTGCATGTGTTGTTATATCTATCACGCGAATCGGTGATGGTTACAAACATTTCTTGGGGGTCGAAAGTTATAGGGCTTTGGTCGCGATGGGGAGTCATATGGAATAGAAAGCTCCGACAGGGCTGATAATTAGATACAATAAAAATTAACAACTGTCATTTAATTTTGTTATGTACGTATTTTAACTATTTTTTATTTTAATGTTCTGACATCAGTAAGGATTATATTATCTCTATAGACACCATGATCTGATGATTCTACTAATTTAGCGAGGTTCAATTTCCGACCATCAGTTGTTACTGAGTTATGATCAAGGACACTTTTTTAAATTGCAACCCAAATTTTTCTTGCTGATTTTGATTGATCATTTAATTGTCTACATGGCATCGGAAATATTCTATCGGCTTGCATAAGCAAATTTTGGAGAAAAGACTATTGAAAATTATAAAATATTGACAGTTATAAAGTTTTAAGGAAAATACCTATTGAGAATTGAATATGAAATTGCTTTTTGGGTAGAATTAATTGCCCTGAAAACTAATCTGGGCTCCAAAATTTTCCAGCGCGCAAAGTTTTCGACAAAAGTGGTAAAGAAAACGAAGAAATGGTCCCTTAGTAAACCTTAATTGCATTTTTACCGGAAATCCCAAAAGTTTGCTCTCAAATATTTTTGAATTATTTACAGCGATTCTTTAAGTGAGGTGTGGAAAGAAGTGTACACAACGCAATAACCTGGCATAATATGCAAGGACTTTTTCAAATAAACCATTTTCATAGTTTACGCGTAATATTCAAAAAACAATATTAAAATAAAAAATAGTAATAATATTATCTTCAACCGGGCCGAAGTTAAAATTTTGCCGTAAAATAATTAATAAAATAAAAAAATGGGGCGAACCGATTCTGCCCATTCACGAACTTCAGATTCCGATATATTACTTCAAAATTGCGGCAGTTATCGTGTACACAGACGGACATACGGACATACGGACAGACAGACGGATATTGTTACGAATAAGTAATAAATTAATACTGTATTATTATTATACAGTAAATCACTTCCCTTTTGTGCAAACACGGCGTTTGGTATCTATACTAGACACCGCAATCATTGAGGAATTCGGGCAGTTAATTTTATATTTGTATGCAATTTTTACTCGAACACAATAATAACATTAATTTATTACTCCTACGTAACAATATACCTACATCGATTCAGTTTTCAATGGTGATCAAAAATATGTATATACAAGTCTAGACAGATTCAATATACCCTACCATATTAAATGGGGGGGGGGGGTATAATAATTGGAAAATTTGGCACAATTGCAAAATATTTAATTTATGTTTTAAACAGTTAGTTTAGTTATATTAAAATAAAACTCACTAATTCTATAGAAAATCAACACAATTTTCTTTGTTCGAAATTGTGACTGTAGCGTTCCGTGATTTTCAAAATCCTGTGTGAGAAATACGGTATAACTAGGATTACCATAAAAATAAAATTCCAAACAGGGACTGAAATGATTTTTTAAAATAAAAATAAATAAAATATGTATGTAAGTAAACGAATATTTACCAAATATAACGTAATTATAACACAAAACAATAGAAAATACTATACAAAATAAGACATGATTTTTTGTTACAGAAGACTTTTTTTCACAAGAGATGTGACACGTTGTACGTTTTTTTTGTAAATATCGAGCCAGAAGTCTATGTTACCCAAATGTAAGACACGATCAAGACTACAATGGAATATCAGATTTAAAATCATGATAATGTGTACTTATCTCATGAGAGGCAGCATTAAAAGCACGAGAGCACCTTATAAAGAAAATATGAGAATCTTGGTACATATCTAAAATTTTTCAAACTGCTGAACATCGAAGATAGAAATCTGTGTTTTACCGACCAACAGGCAACATCTTTTAAAAGTAATGCCAATAATATTCACTGATTTACGCGTCGTCTACCAGTATGACATTAATAGCTCCAAGAAGACGACAAGTCCCGATAGATACTTTGATCTGAGTGAGCTAGTGAATAAAAGCTTGTTAAGAATTTAAACCGGAACACTACACTGTAAACTATAAATGTAATTTTCCAAAACTATAGATAAAAAATACACTGTTATTCATGTAACTAATGAATGACATCAAACATACTGTAAAAAGACATGTGTTGTGTAATACTGCAGTCGTTTTACAATGTAGTCTGTATTGCTACAGTCGGACATGTAAAATCACAACCAAACCGCGTTCGTACAGTAGTCTTAATGTAAACTATCATGCGCAGCTGTTCAATTGCGCATATACGTATGATCATGAGGTTAGACAAGTGCTTGCGATGGCGATCGGACAGTCGACGTTGTGTTGGCTTGTTGCTCAAGCGTTTGAAGCAAAACTGATCTGTTATTTGATTGCTATGGGGTATATAGATCTCTAATCTAGTATTAGGTATGTTCGATTGCTGGCCGCGCTCAGTTGTAATCTGTTCAATCTGATCGCAAATTTGAAATACTTGGTTCCTATTGGTGGAATCAGTTCAGCTCAGACGTCACACGAGCAATCGAACTGCACTTTAGCCAACTGATCGCTAATCAGATTGAACAGAACTAAGCGCGGCCAGCAATCGAACACTACTATTGTATCGATTGTGCCACACATTGTGATTGTGTTTTCAGTTTGTACGAAGAGGTAAGTGTACGTTTGTGCATCAAACATGCCGTTGAGTTGCAATTTATTCACTCTGGAGTTTCATACCGTGCTAAATTATGAAAACACATTTACAAATTCTTAGTGATATACGTGGTTAAGTATTTCATTTTGAACATTAGAAAGAAAACTGCATTGATAACAGCAAAAATTTGATGATATGGACAATATGCCAAAAGAATTAAAAAACCTCACACCATGGGCCGTTGAAATAAATGAGGTATTAACATATTTTGAATAAGGCGCCAGTGTAAACCAATCAGTCTAAAACTTTTTAATTACATGGATGTTCTGAAAGTTTGTGTATGTACCTACGTTTCTAAATTCTAGACGGTTCAAAGGGGTTAAAGTGTAAATCCAGCGCCAGATTGAGCTATTTTGGAAACAACGAAAACCAGCACTCTTAACCTATCTATGTCAACAAAAAACTCTATGTCTAAATAACATGTAGTTTTATATTATTTTAAGTCTCAGTTAAGTTTTCGCTCTGTTTCAGAATAGGGGATTATGCTACAATAACAATAACAATAATGCTATAGATTACATATAAATAAAATAATATAAATAAAGAAAATGTATGACATATTGTGAAAAGTCAAAATATATTTAATTAGTTTAAGTTTCTGACAGCTTCAACATATTCATTTACAGAATAAAAGCATTCATTTATAAGCCAAATTCTAAGGTTTAAATTTCTGTACCGGTTTAGACATCCAGGAGGCAAGCAATAAGTTCAGCAGATGGAAGTGGTGGTGTTGCGCTGCTGATGTTGGTTTGATGGCATGGAATAGTCACTCGGTCTCCACGACGAAGATTTACTCCTGTCATCTGGACACATGTTTTTTTATTAATTAGGTGTTTCCGGGATGTAAGACAGCGAGGAAGATGTACTCTGATGGCAACGTCACGATAGAATATTTTCTGTAAAGGGGTCTGCAAGTTGATTGTTGACTTACTGTGGACGAGTGGGATGCCATCAGGGCCGCCACCACTCCAACTATTTGCTTCAATCTTCGAACAGCATATGTTGCCGCAGCAAGTTTTGGCATAAGTTGTTCTGTGTGTGGTTTCCATGTAAGCCATGTAAGTATCAAGCACTTGTGTGTCTTTTACTAGAAAAGTAGATGGTCTTTGTCTTTTCTTAATTTAAATTGAGTTTGTTTTCTGCAAACCACACTTTTGCTTCTAGAAGTGTAGAATCGATCTATACAATCAGTGGTTGTGTCATCGGTTGTGTGAGCCGATATGCCTTCCGGGAGATCATTTATATAAAGGCAAAACACTAAAGGTCCAAGAAGGGATCCCTGTGCCAGCCCGTGGTTGGTGGTTGTAACTGAGCTTAAACCGTCTTTGGTCCAGACAGTCTGTTTACGGTCTTGGAAGTACGAAGGAGCAGCTGCAGCGGTGTACCTCTTATTCCATAGGCTTCCAGTTTGTTCAACAGGCTTCACTCAATATGGTGTGAAGTCTTATTATATACCTACAATCTACATGATACCAATAAATAAAAAAAGATGTACCATAGATTTACATGAAATATATGAAAACCATACCATTATTCATGCAATTGACCCACTATATATGTCAAATTACAAGACGTTATGTATTTAATTGTATTTTACATTCGAAACTGCAATTTTACAAACGCATTGCTTTTTTACAACATGACTGTAAAATCACACCAAACTGGCTGGCGTATTTGTAACCATGCGTATTGATGTATTTTTTTACTATGTATGTATAACTATCAAACATATTAGCAAGTTGTCCCATATTAGTCGATTATAATCTCATAAAATAAGCACCTCACAGAAAACCACATATTTCTCTATCATGTATTTGCTTTTCGTCAGTTTTTTAATCTCTCCTGTTAAAAGAGCTATTATTTATGACATTTCTCACGCATTTTATACGAAAGATGAATCTCAAAGTCACTTTTAGCGTACATTGTGTAGCATCTTACTAATTGTACGTAGGTATCTACACGTAGACATAAAATTACGCCAACGAATTTTATAGAGGCTCGCAGCTTCCAGTTAGATAAAAAGTTGGCACGGAGAGTTTAGAAGCGTTCTCGCGTTGTTAATTAAAGTCATCTATTTCGGTAATGTTCGTGTAATCAAACAACTTTATCAGCTTGTTGATGCCGTAGATGGTCGACGGTATACGCCGGCTAGCATAAGCAACAAACACGAATACTCAGAAACCTGTGGCTCTCGGATTTTGAAATAATTACCTAGCTTAGTACAATAGACCGTCGACTGGCAGTTGTTTCGAGCGCGACCGTACACAAGCGTCGCGTCGCCTCCGCAGCAGCGTCGCCGTACTCCTTCCGCGCTTCAGATGCATTTCAAACTCGAAACTGGTAATTAGCTTCGCCGTCGCTCCGACTCATAGAAAACGGACAAATATTAATTCATTAAGCACTGAAAAAAGGACGACGGTTTTTATAATTAATTTCGAGCGAGCGATCGATATTACTCGTATATTCACCCACAGCGATTACATCTCGGTGTATAATAAATTGCGAAGTAATATAAATGCCACTATTTGTAAAGCGTAAGCCGGCAGAGACGGTTTTATGCTGAAAAAACTTGGGGAGATCTGATCGTTAATCCGGAAATTAATCGCGTGATTTCGTCGAGTTCAACAGTTTTATTAGACGTGATAGAATCGGATTGTGTGGTGTGTATCAAAAGGTACCATGTCCGAAGTGGAAGTGTTAAAATTTCTTTGTAAGGGTGAGTAGAAGATATATATTTCCTTTTTTTCACGTAGTGGACTTTGACATTTTTTAATGGTGGTATATTATTGAAGCATCGATGAGAAAATTTATTGACTTTGCATGAATTTTCTATTAAACATTAATGGACCATTCATGGAGACGATTTAGTAGGGCTATATAAACTTACACAATTCGTATACTTTTGACCAGAAAATAAAATGACTATTGAACATAAACACATACAGTGAGCTCATAAAGTGTGGAGACATGACAAATTCTCAAGAACAGTTCGCTATTTTAAAAAATTCTCGAACACGTCGATTTATATTTATCAAAATACACCTTATGATATCAAATTATTTTTTTTACCTTCCATTGTTTTTAACAGATGACGTCATCGAAACGTTTTTAAAATGAGAAAGCTATATTTTTTTAATGAACTTGACAGATCTTTTAATTTCTTAATGATCATAAAGTGACATTTTACATCTTAAGGATTCTTAACGCCCGCGCGGGCATTAAGGGATGGCATGGTTATATGTCAAATATACCAAATATTTGTGATAAAATTATAAACCCCTAACCACAACAACCAACTGTTGTGGTTAGGGGTTTATAATTTTATTATTAAGTTCGCCAGTCTCCAAAATATTGTTAAATATTTGTGATTCAAATTGTAAATTTTAAGTCATCACTGTCAATAATTGGCGATTAAGGTTATAAGTTTGACAATTAATTGTCTGTATTGTCACTCAACTCCGAATTGTTTGTATTGTTATTCAACTCCGTAGATACGCATGACACTTGATAACGTCAAAATATTTATTAATATTATTCAAACGGCGGAACAAAACCAGTTTGTAGGACATAAAATTTTGTTTGCACCTCGGGCATTACTTGATGTTTCCTCGGGCGACTTAAAAAACTCTCGGGTCTATCGGCCCTCGAGCTTTTTAAACGGTCACCCTCGGGGGATAAACATCAGTGTGATTGGTACATAAATACGCATGACACTTGATAAGGTCAAAATATTTATTAATATTATTCAAACGGAGTAACAAAACTATTATAGGACATAAAATTTTGTATGCACGTCGGGCAATACTTGATGCTTATACCCTCGGGCGACTTAAAATGCGTTTTAAAGGGTCACCCTCGGGGCATAAACATCCGTGTAATGCCCTTGGTACATAAATAGCTATTCTGGCCATACAGAAGAAAATTTTCGAGAAAAAAGCATTTGAAGGTTATGAAATAAATGTGACAAAATCTCCGGAACGGCTCGACCCAATTTAACGAAATTGGGGAATTAAGTATTTTGCAACCATGTGAAGTCACTGGCGTTGTTATCGTTGATGCAACGTTTACAGTTTTTGAGATATAACCTCAATCTTTTGAATTTGAAATAGAACACACTCTATATTTTGACATTGTCTTGTACAGTCTTCCATTGCCTATTCAATGTTACTACGCTTGTTACAGTATTATATCAAAAACATCTAGAAATTAACAAGAACCTTTACTACTTAGGTATTGATAAAGAATCACAAAGAAAATTGATAACAAAAAATAACAACTACAAAAAATAAACCGATCAAATTTAAAACAATGTGTTCTTGTCAATGGTTGAGAACCCTCATAAATCAACTAGAGTAGTTGCAGTAGAAAATGTAATGTGTTGTTATAAAATTTAAATTATTTCATTTTTAAAGCTATGTAATAACGGATTTGTTTTTGATTTAACTCTGAAGACTGTAATGGAAAATGTCAAAATATACAGAATATTCTATTTCAAATTAAAAACTTTGAGGATATATCTCAGAAACTGTAAACGTTGCATCAATGACAATAACGCCAGTGACTTCACGTGGTTGCAAAATACTTAATTCCGAAGTTTCGTTAATTTCGGTCGAACCGGAGATTTTCTCCGTTCCGGAGATTTTGTCACTTTTATTTTATAACGTTCAATTATTGTCTTTTTCTCGAAAATTTTCTGATGTAAGGCCATAAAAATAGTATCCTACCATTAAGACAATTAAAAGATCCAATAAATTCATTAAAAATATATATTATTTAAATAAATGTCGATGACGTCATCTGCTAAAATCAATTGAAGGTAAAAAATTAATTTGATATCATAAGGTGTATTTTTATAATTATAAATCGACGTGTTCGAGGATTTTTAAAAATAGGAAACCGTTCTTGAGTTTTTGTCATGTTTCCATACTTTACGCGCCCACTGTATAGGTGGCCCAGTCATTTTAGAGTAAATTCAACCAAAACCCTGAAAAAAATATTAGAAATCTGCAAATTTTTATATACCTTCTATTTAGTGCCCTGGACAGCATACTAAAAGTCCTATAAAGTCCTGTGTCTGCGTTATGCCATTTTTTGGGGAATTGTAGCCCAAACTACCCGACTGTCGCTGAAATCGCTCATAACTCCTTCAAACTCGACATATAATTGTTTTGAATGACTCGCATTTACTAAAACTGTCATAAACATTCACTAAGCATTCACTAAAACTCGCATAATCATTTCAAAATTTGAAATGGCGGGTTTTTAATTATAATTTAGGGGATAGTCATATTTCGTGTGAAATCGACTTGTGCAATTGTAACTGAAAAACTATTGGACAGATCAACTTGAAATTGTTACCGCATGTTCAGCAAATATAGCTTTATCGCTTGATGGAACCAGAAACTCAATCCGTTATGTATTTTGTTAATTGCTAAAAATATTTTCGGGTTTATAAGCTTAATCGATAATTTTGCTTTGACAAGTCACCATATCCTCAAATATAAATATTATTTTAATTTTGGTTCAACATACGATAATTACTTGTATATAGAATACAGCAGCATTTGATATTTACATTTCAGACCACCTTGAGTGGAGAAATCATGTCAAACAGGGACCGCGGATTCCCACGCAGCGTCATGGTCGAGGGAAGTTAGCGGGCCTAGTTTTCAATATTTTTTCTTGATTGGCTAGTGTCGTCAATAAAGAAATCAAAAGAACGCGGTAATTTATTAATACAAAATCGGAGTTCTCTCATAATTCTAATTTTCTGATCCTTTTTGATGTGATTTAAGTACCTTTGAGATACTAACTTGGGGGTTGGAGTTTTCTGTGGGTACCAACTGGGTACTAATTCCCAACAAAACCTAGGATAGATTCGACTACATTTTCGACAAGTGGCGTTCTGACTTGACGCCTGCTATCTTCGCCCCCCGATATCTGGGGGTTCCTTGGAGGTACCAATTTGGGGGGTTAGTGTTTTCTGAGGGTACCGATTAGGTACTAAATCCTTACAAAAGTTTAGAGTGATTAGAGTTATTTTACTATAAGTGGCGTGCTGGGGTGACGTTTAGAAGAACTACTCCAAAGTTAAGGGGGTTCCCTGAGGTACCAATTCCGCGGTTGGTGGTACCAATTGGTACTAATTGGGTACTAATTATTTGGGAAGTTTCAAGTCGATTTTCGAAAAGTGTAATTTTTCGAATTACATATTATAGTATATTATTATATTATCTGCAGATTCGAATACCAATCTGCAGATTTTTTTTTCAGTGTAGGACTAAAACTTTTGTATGCACCTCGGGCAGTACTTGATGTTTGTACCCTCGGGCGACTTAAAAAGCTCGAGGGCCGATAGGCCCGAAAGAAACGGTCGCCCTCGGGGCATAAACATCCGTGTAATACCCGTGGTACATAAATAATTATTTTATTCAATGATTGTTAAATTGTATGGCCCGTTCACAAGAAAATTCTCCACGGTATATACCATAAAATAGGCCATTACGTTAACTTTTTTGGTTCGAGCATTCGGATGATTGACAAACTACGTTAAGAGGAATTTGTACCTCCCACGATGTAGTTGCAATCACGTAAAAGTTCTGAGGGGTTTTCTCAGCTCTTAGTTCACAGAAGCGTAAAACTAATACATCAAATTAAAGATAAAAGGTATATAATTTTCCGTATAGTAGTAAATTTTTGATATTTTTATTTGTTACTCCAAAGTTAAGGAAGTTCCCTGAGGTACAAATTCCGCGGTTGGTGGTACCAATTGGTACTAACTGGTTACTAATTATTTGGGAAGTTTCAAGTCGATTTTCGAAATGTGTAATTTTTCGAATTACATATTATATTATATTATTGTATTTTCTGAAGATTCGAATACCTTGTATAGAAGGTATTTACCAATCTGCAGCTTTTTTTTGTCAGTGTTAAAACCTAATATGCCTGTGTTAATATTCATCTAAAGTTTTAGCTTTGTTCGAAGACTCTCAACGTTTTATTCTTAAAATTTAATATATATCTTTATTTATTCTCCTTAGGTACTCTATTTAACGAGCTATCTATAAAATAATATGCGCATTTATTGTAGCCTTATTATGACCAGTAATAAAGATGTGAATTTTTCCTTCATGATAATAAATGCAGCATAACAGTATATTATTAATAGCATATAATAAGGATATAAATCGGAAGCACGAAGTTTATAGACGAGCCGTAGGCGAGTGTATAAACCTACAAGTGATTTATGTATGTTATGTGCTACTCAAATACAACGTATTATCTGCGATACGCAAATTTCATTTTATCAAATATTGTAAACGTATTTGTCAATGGCGGCGATGTAAACTGTCGCTGAGTGTTGACAGTAGCTTTGAATATTAATGACAGTTCCTTGGAATAAAAAAGGTATTATTTAAAAGAACAGTCATTATTATTCAAAGCGACTGTCATAATAATCATCGGCGTGTGTCATGATATCGAGTATACAGGGTCTCCCAGGACGTGCTGCGATTAGAAGTATATGGATAACCAAATGAAATGAGAGATTGAAAATTTGTGGACTTATATTGTTGGACACGATCGTCCCAACTAAAATATTTCAAGTTTTCGTTTACTTCCGGTTACACCGGAAATGATGTCAACTTTTATATATAAAATGCAACATCCTGTAATTTATCGCATTTTTGAAATCTTTCAAAATCTTCTTGTCATTTTAGAGATATTAACTTTTTTCATTAAAAAATGACAGCTACACGGTTACTTTCAATTGCTTAAGCAGTTTTATTTAATTTACTTTACGGTTTTGTTTTATTTTTAATATTTTTTATTGTAGGCTTATAATTTTATAAATACTAAATTAATTATAATTAAAAACGACCTAAAAACTTGTTTAACAAAGTTCTGTTTATTTCACATTGTTCAGTTGTTTTCAATAGAAATCTAGATTTGGCAATGATCGCAATATTTACTTAGATGTTTAAAAATCTATTTCAGTAGCTATAAGTACATTTTCGGTATGGGACATTGTACACAAAGTTGATCAAAAATTTTCCATAGAATTGAGAATAGTATTCATACGTGAGGGTTGCCATTTGAAAAAACTGACTTTTCGTACTTTTCTCGAATTCAACTGTGATCTTACATTTTGAACACTCTGTATAACTTCTCTCTACTGCCGGGGAACTTATTTTCCAATGGTTACAGGGAATAATTTATAAGTAATTGAAAGTAACCGTGCAGCTGGCATTTTTTAATGAAAAATTTGAACATCTCGAATTATATGCGAGTCGTAGATTAAAAATAATAAGCCATAATATGGTTGATAAGCATCTGATTGATGTGAACTATAAAGCGAATGGCTTATTTTACATGCGTACGTCAACTTTTGTTTTTCAAATGAGATGTTTCAATGAGATTTTTCTGTCCAAAATTTGGTAGAGCAATTCTCTAAATTCAATGATTATCAAATTGTATGGCCGTTCATAAGAAAATGTAGTACCACTAGTTTATACCATAAAATAAGCCTTTACATATACTTTTTTGTTCGAGCAATCGAATGATTGACAACTACGTTAAGAGAAATCTATACCTCCTACGATGTACTTGCAAACACGTAAAAATTCTGAGGGGTTTTCTCAGCTCTTAGCTCACAGAACCGTAAAAGTAATATATCGAATAAAATATAAAAGGTATAATAATAATTTTCCATATACTGGTAGATTTTTGATATTTTCATTCGCTTTAGACAAATCTATTACCTACTGAATCTGACATAAAATTGGCGGAATGTGAAATGAAAGGTGTATTAAAATCAATGGGTAATGACATTCGTCTTGTTTTGGTAAAAAAGGGCACTAGAGATCCTGTAGCACATATACAGGCTGATTTTCTTCCTATACAGGATGCAATATTTAAACGATGTTTTTTATTGTTTTTAGTAAAAACTACGGCAAGAGAAATCTACCTGTGTACTTGAGTTATTTTTATTGATCGTGAAGAAACCATTGGTGTTTATTTTTAAAAAGACTCATTGAGGTAAAGCATACCGTTTTTACTTGTGATTTTGAAACATTCTAGTTTTTAAATAATTAGCAACATACAATAAATGACAACAATAACACGGAATAGAATAACCCACCCCAGGATTGTATTTTTGTATTTATTTTGGATTTTGGATTTTATCTTCTACAAAAGAAAAACAACTATTAATTTTTAATAATTAATAATATTCTAATATTCTTCTTACATTTTAAAATATTAGGAAAACTAGACGTTAAACCAATTATGCTGAGAAGGAACATTATTATTATGTTATGCCCTGACCAAGAACGTAGATAATATACGTAAGAAGTATTTATATAAAAAATATTAATATGATTGAAGTTGTAAGGGTCTGACATAATTTTGATTAATTTACTTTTTTCTTGAATATTGTGATTTTATGTTACGTTGTTATAAAGTATTTTGTTTGACATTTGTCAAAAGTTTAAAAGAAGTACTTATGTTAACTTAGTTTAGTATTATTATAGTTCATTTAGTAAATATTTATAGATTTGTTATAATATTAAAATAAATAGTTACTTTTATTGTAGATTTCCTGAAGAACCTTTTGAATAAAGCGAAATATTGAAAATCATAATTAAAGTGAAACGAATTGGAATTTTTTTTATTGTTGCCCATATCCAAATATTTATTAAAGCAATTTTTATTATGTACCTATTGAAAAATCAAATCTAGAATTATGTCATTTAATTGTAAACCAAACACTATCATACATATCATTTATCATACGCAGTATGATAAAGTACCTATTCTAATCGTGCCGAAAAATAAAATTGAGGTTTTAGCGGAAATTGGTCTTTTTGGGTCCCCTGCGCATGCGCATGCGTGGCCAGTAGTTATTAGGTTCAGGCAATAGGCGACCTCGATCTTTTTTTGTTTTTAGTAGTTATTAGGACTGTCGACAGATGGTGCGGTCGGTATTACCGTCGCCGTTAGCCGGTAATATTCGGCATCACTAACGCCAAACCAGTGACAGCCCATAGATAACTTTATACATGTGGCAGCTCACTAACGCAAAACCACTGACAGCCCATAGACCTTATACACGTGGCAGCTGGTGGCAGCACTGTGGCAGCCTATGGATCCAATCCACCCAATCGAATCCACGAACTTGACGCATGCGTAGTGGGTCCAGTGGCACTATGTCGGATGAGATAGAGATATATGTCGCAACGCCTGGCACAGCCTGCTGTTACCAACTTTCTTCATATCATTTTGGGTTTATATGATATTATGAAAATATCTGTCAAATCGTGGCTAACTTGTTTTATTTTAATGTAGACACGATCGATCTCGATCAAATAGAATCTCATGCAGCTAAACTATTAAGTTTATCTATTGTATGATATAGTCATGTGCCTGGCCACATCAGATTCTTTCAAATAGAAATCTAATAGTGTGATTAGGTTTAAGATAACTTCAATGTTGATCGCAGATCTGGACGGCACGCAGCGCTTGCGAGCTGCAAAAACCGCCGCATGCTCTCCGTACGGTGCTGGTCAATCTACGATCTCCAAGCAGAAAAAAATACATACCTACAGTAGGTACGTTTGCGGACGGTACTGGTATACGTTTGGCACTAAATAGAGCGTATTAAGTTTTAATTTTGAGCCTTAGTGCAAGAGCCCTATTGTCAACTCCTTATTTATTTTGTAGTACCCTTTTTATTTTTATCTACACCTTCTAATGTCTAAATTGTAGACTTCCGCGGTCTGAGTCAATGATATATTGATTTCCGGGTGGAAACCGCGTTGAGGACTTAGAAGTAGACCTTCTAATGATTTTCATGCGAATTTTAGAAAACAACTAATTTGAATAATATTCTTAACTCTGGTTACTGAATGGATATTGAATTACACTATTTTGTGCCTCATTTTTTGCGAAAACCTTTGAAAGCTGGTGCGTCTGCACCTATTTATTTTCACCGCAATGACATGAATTCGTATTTTCATTACCCACTCACTGAATCAAACAATATATTTTGCCTTTGATGTGATGCGGCCTAAAATAGATTAGTTACAGTTAATTCGCGAGAATGGTTGTAAAATATTAATGCCGAATATGTATAGGGGCGATATGATAGAGCGTTACATTTTATCCACAAAAAGCCAAAAAACATGAAGGCAAAATTTGCCGTTTCCGAGATATAATGGGAATACACCGAGATATTGTACAACACATGCAATACTCCCAAATTAGGGGCCGTAATTTAAGAAAATTGAAAACAAGCGACATCTAGCAAGCTCTTTTATTTACATTTGGAACATTTGCATTTAAAAAAGTTAGTGATGACAACATCCATCGTCGTTTTTATACATAAATATTCTCATTTTTTAAATATATAAATATACCTGTTCTTTTATTTTTTTTTGTTTTTTTTATTTGCATTTCTCTTTATTGAGTAAATGGTTCAAATAGGCACCTGTAGCGCAGGCACTTGCGTCATCAATTGTTCCTTACCAATAAAACAGTGCTTCACAAATGCACGACTTTGAGTAGCATTTTGTTTTGCCATTCCGTAATCGAAATGTATATCTGAAAGTTTATCCCATAAATGGCATAATGACAATTACTGGAGTTTACAAAATGGTAAAAAGCGACAATTGGCAAGAGGCAAACATATCATACAATTTAATCTTGTACGTATTTAGTTTTTTTATGAGGAATGGTGGGGTTCCAAAAATTTTCAAAAAAGGAGGACATGTCCGTTTTTTGATACCATATTATGTATACGATATCCTATATAGTGGTCTCCATTATCGAATTTACGATACCGTGTATACTGGTCTCCATTATTCATAATAATAGTTGTTGCATAATTTAGTTTTAACTTTTTTAGTTCCAATATTATGTTTTAATGGTGACTAATATATTATTTATCTTGCATTTATATATTTTATTTCTTTAATACCTGGTGTATGTAGAGGTAATATTTTGTTTTAAAATTTAACATTTTTCATTTTTAACATTTAACTTTTAATGTAACACGTATTAATGTATTTTTTGTTTTAATGTATCCACTTATGTTGCAACGTAGTGTTGTTTATGATATATCTATGCGTTGCAAAGAAATCTATCAACAACGCTTATGCACTTTATATTCTCATCTTATATTTTCTTCTGTAATAGCAGTTTACCACTATTTTAGACACAATTCATCTGTACAAGCAGTTGTACAAGTATAAAACAAATAAGATTCAGACGGTCAAAAGTGTGCCACACTCTATCAAAAGAAGGCAATTGAAGTTCAGATGGAAGCAATAATGTCGACCAAATACTTCCTCAATTCAATAAGCCAAATTCTGGCCAATCAAGTCAGAATTTTGGTCGGTCACTTCTGTTAATATTGAGCGCTAACTTTATAATGAAATCACAACTTAGGTACTAAATTTTATACAGCAGGTAGGAATGGTATATTATTTGAGCCTAATAATTAAGCTATAGTTCAAAAAATATAATTTATTTACACTCGCCGGCAGTGTATGTATGTATAAATCATGCGAGATACAATTAACAATAACATTATAACATAACGAAAGGTGGTTTTAGAATTTTTAGTATAAAGTTTGGAATTTAATAAACATACAGAATTCTATAGATAGGGGAAATATTATACTAAATTTTCAGCGTTGTCCAATATACCAGGTATGCAGTAAAAATGCCAGATAATCATGTACCTGTATTAACGCCGTACAATAAAACCCAGTACATTTTTAGGGAATATAATTTAAACAAAAATGTGAATTATACTATAACTATCCTATAACTAGCCCTAATTCAAATGTTAAATAAGTTTTTAGATGACATTTCAAAACACAAAAATTCATTTTTAGTAGTAAAATTAACGGAAAAAATAAAATAGCAAAATAGGCAAAATGACTGTGTCCTTCCCAGGATTATCCAGAACAAAAACACAAGAAATATTAAATATTGCAGTTTCTGAGAATCCCGACACATTCTCATTTTAAAACCTGGAACTAAACTGATGACCACGATGGATATTATTTGGAACTAAACAACATCTTTTTAACGGTTTGACAATTTTTTTAAGTTTTCAGTTTGTTTTGCCGAGGGTAGGTCCTAAGCAAAGATTGAGAATATAGTAACTCCAAGTATTTTTATTTACATTTTATCCTAACCGCGCTACTTATAATTCATTCTTATAAACTGCCAACTTCACCGAAATTGGAATTTGAAATTATTTAACGGTTACTACAGTGCTGCCACATGTTACCAGAAAAATACTCTGGATTGTAATTTAACTCAATACAGTAGGGCGTTTTTAATTCGAACTATTAATTGCACTGTTTGATCCGGATTTTCGAAATATTCGCATTATCGAAAAATAAGGCAGAACATATCCCTTTTCCCAATTATCCACGAATTTTAACATCCCCCAATAAAAAGTTCCGACCGTACTTTGTTCGTAAACAAAATAACTTCAATAATTGGGTAATCTAATAAATAACGATATGATATATTGATGCGCATTTTTATGCGCATTTTTATGTTGTTCTATGCTAAACTTTGAAAGTGAGTTGCTTTTTAAAAATCTTTTAAAGTTTAATGACCTCTGATGTTGATTCTCATTGCTTTCCGTTCATTATTTTAGTTTACTTGCACTCAAGATGGCGAGAGCTGAAACGTGTATGTAACAAATGAATAAATAACTTCCAAAGTTTCAAGAGACTTTCATTTCATACATTATTTGATGCTCTTTGCATTGTGGACCCACCCGAATTAAAAAATTAAACAGGCGTACATATCACCCACAGCTAAAAGATGAAATTAACTAATTAACATGGAACATATAACGTTGACATAAGTTCGAATATTAGTTGTGTTGCCAAGTCGTTCATTAATATGCTTTATAGTGAAGCTTTTTAGAACTATAAAACAATATTTGATAGTTTATATATAAAACAGACTTTTATAAGCTTATATGCTTACTTTATAAATGAACCAAATTAAAAGACGCTTAATTTCTTCAAAAATACTGTCACTCGATAATTATTAATATTATAATTAATATCTCCATACTTCTAAAATCACAAATGTAAAACTATATCTGTAATAGTTTCAGAAATAGGCGGAGCAATCGGCTTTTAAGATGCTTTAATGGAAATATTGAAAACTATAGGTCCCCAAATGTCACATTCAGTCCAGAGAAATGCAACTGAGAAGGGCAAACGATTTATGCCATAACGGTTGAAAATTGTTCATTTTTGGGTACTATGTCATGCATAGGGTTACCAGGTCCAATAATCGAGTTTGCAGGTTTCCAAAAATCCAGGACGTATGCCAAAAAACAGCACGTGTAGCAACTTCTATTGCAATATTAGGTGCATATAGTTGTAGAACTCCTTGTTTGAAGTGTTTTAATATGTTTGTTGTTTTAATATGTTCGACAAGCAGCTTTTCAAGTATCGACCAGGACTCTGTGCATAAAAAAACTCTTTTCAGAGTCAGCATTGAACCATATATGGAAAATATAAATTAAATAATTTTCAGCAAATTTGGTAATTCGCAATTTGGCAAGTAACTTTTAGTTCACTTTTCAATGACTTAACTACTATAGTAGCCTACTAGTCTATCCACCAGCTGGTGCATGTTATCTCAATAACTAGTTTAAATACACGGTAGTTATATTCTTCATAGAGTGCCAAAATCAATACCAATTGATAATTCAGTGCCTATATTTCGAATAATGATTCATAACTGAATACATGGTTTTAGGATATTATGTAGGTATGGATACCTATGAAGCACAGCTATATGAAGTTTAAACATCAAGCTCTTGTCAATCAAATCAAATTTGGAATCCAAATCATTAGCAACATTTTAATAAAATATTAAGAATAATTGTTTGATTCTGCTAAATTCATTGGGCAAATTTGTTTAAAATGTTTGTAACATAAAAATAAACAAAATGTCTTTAATCCTTTGTTAATTTTCTCTCACAGATATTTTAAGGGTATGAAATATTCTTCAAAGCCAATCTGCTTTATCAAGTTTCTTCTTAGGTTTGTACATAATTTTCAGAAAGTGTGTACTGTCTAGTCTAGTCACTACTTGTGAAATTATCCGTTTTGATCACATTTGTACATACGGTGCGCAGTGGAGAATAAATATCAAAACATCGAAAAATTCAAACTATTTTATTTAGTTATACCAAATGTACATTTAAACAATAATAAATAAATAAATACAATAGTCACTTTGGCATGGGTACATAATGCAACAATGTTTAATAAAGGATAGGAGATAGAGGGTAGAAGAAATAAAAGCTTTTAATTTTGCAAGTATATTTACTATAGTCTAGTTTCGATCAACCGATCACCATAAGCCAACGGTCAGAAAAACACAAAACAATCAGAAAAAATCACGCAAAATTGTAACAGAAAACTCAATCAAACATGTTTAAAAATGTTCTCATTTCTCACCGAACAAATAAATTAGTTTGTTTAGTATTCAGTCTCTAGAATGTAGTTTTATTTTATCAATGGTGGAGTTTGCGATAGTTCATTCTTTATTTTCATACATACGCATAAAACAGCAATGATTCTTGAATTCACCGATTTTGACTCAAAGTGCAGCGGTTGTTGCTGCACTGGGATGGAAGTAGTCGCAACCGGAGTTATTACTTCATGTGCTGCAAATTACTTTAAATTATTCATGTAATTTGTAATTTGAAATAACATCAAAAATGGCGGCGTAACCATGGCCAACTTTTGGTTTTCTTATGGGCGCCATATTGAATTTTGGCATTTTCCGATAGTCGTGTTTTTCTCATTTACGCGTTGTATAACATGTAGGCATTATTTTTTAAAACAATGGTGTAATAATAAAAAACTTTCTTCTTTATTTCGTTGTTTATCGTGCTTATCAGGCACACAACTGAAGCTTGGTTACAGACAGCCGGCGTCCGACTGACCAAGAGTGCTTTGGATTAAAAACATTCTGCTTGTAAAAAAAGCAAGTTTATACAACAATAAGCTTATTTTTTAAGTAAATGTTCAAACTGGTCGCCATTTTCTTGAAGGCATAAAACCGTGACCTCGCTTTTACATGTTATGCTCTTCTGTTCATGCTGTTCTTGTCTGTTCTTGCCGGAATAGCATTGGCGGCATTTGTTTTTCGATCCCGCAGATCCTCGATATTTCTGCGAGTATCGCGATAAATTTCGTCGTTCACAGTTCGCCAGAGAAAATAGTCCAGAGGACCTAAATCAGGGAATCTAGCAGGACATTCCACCACTACACCATTACCAATCCAGCGATTAGGAAATTATTGATTCAAATAATTTCGTAGAACTGCAAAGTTTGACTTGTGTGGGGTTTGTACGGTTTCAATTTCTTTGTTCGTAATGCTATCCAAACACGTGTTTGCGGCAATTCCAAATTAGAGGCTACTTCCCGCGTAGAAATCCGAGGATCGTTATTTATCGAAAAACAAGTAGTTTAAGCATTGCAAATTATGGTAATCTAACGTGTACCATTTCCAAAATATCTCTTTGATCGTTTTCAACATTTCCATGAGGATTATAAGAACTGCGTGGTTTACCAAAGGATCTATGGTACGCGAAATTACTGTCAAATGTTAAGAATATTGTACGATAGAGCATTTCTATGAGGACAATAATAACCCCTCATCATATCACGCTTTTCGTTATTGGTAAACGGCATTTTACATCCACAATCAACCACAATTAAAGTTTATTTGGTTAAATGGCAAACCGAACGCTGAACGCGCCGCTTGCATTTTGTTGACGTTGCTTGGCAACGAGTCCGGCGCCGGCGGTCTGAAACCAACCTCCAGTGGGTACCTGAAGGATTTTTTACTATTACACCATTATTTAAAAAAATAATAATACGGTATTATGCATTGGGGAAATGAGAAAACGCCGCCTTTAATGTTATTTTAAATTAAAAAACGACACTGCATTCCTTTTTAAAAAGTATGAATGAACAATGTTTTTGTTTCAAATGTTTAGGTACATTTGGTTTTGAATAAGAAATTAAATATGGTACCTAAACATATCAGTTTTTTGCGGTTATCTTCAAAATGAAAAATGATAACTTAAATTTCTTTTCAGATAATTGATCAACACAAAAATACGAACCTTTGCCAAATTTAAACATAGGTTCTAGCTCCACTAATAAGCGAGATCCCCATGGTGAGCCTCGAAGTTGAATCACCCGGTATACAATACATATATAATATATCATTTTTTGGCTGGACTATTTTATAATTTGTCTTTCTTTTTTTCCTAAATCTTATGGTGTGCAACTGTGCACTGCACGCTCTGCGCGTATGGACCACACGGCACTGGTAGTAATATAGTGTTATCTAGCGCGTAAAGAACTCTCTGGGCTTTGTACAGCCAGCATCCCAGGCTGTAGGTGGGTGTTAATGATCCAGAGAGCGGCGCTTTCACAAAGGTCGAGTGTTGGGCTGCAAGCGAGAGCCGCCTAACTATGCATTGATGTTGATATGTCCCCATTCATAAACATTCATTTCTGCTGTAGCAGTCGCATATAATATTAAGGATCTAAAAAGTAACGGCCAATTTCTCTTCACTGGCATTGTGTAAAACTTTATCCAGACTTATTAAACTTATTTAGTTTTAAAAGAGTGGTCCTTTATTACACCGTATAGCATATAGCATCTTATTACATATTTAAGCATGAGCTTATGGTCTCTATTCGCTAAATTAAATATTTGCGTTCACATTACTTTCTTTGTAGTAATTCTTTGAATTGTGGGATATAGTGCTGGTTTTTATTATCTAGTGGTTTATTGCTGAATTAGCATAAGTTTTGCTCTCCTTGTTTAAATACACAGTACTTTTGAGAAACATCAAAATGATTATTTTGTATTCTTTCAGCTATAGTAATAGGATAACAAATGTATTTTTATATAGCAAATTTTTCGAAATTTTTCACTATTTTTCAGAAAAACTTGATAGTATCGGAGATTAATCGCAAACAACGGAATTTTAAAATGATTACGAAAAATGAAAGTTACCAAATCGGAAAAGTTACCACATTTCCAGAACAAAATGGACAGTGGGCACCCTAGTACACTAAAAATACCTATATTTAAATGATAGCTTGTTTAAAGCCAAAACAGTTTTGCTTGAAAAACTTTTTGAAATTCTTTACGGTTGCAGAATTATTTAAGTGGTACGACAAATTTGACTAATCCTGTATAGTATATACCCTTTATAACACAAGTCAAAGAAAATTGGGAGTAGATGAGAAATTTATCAAAAACTGAAAGTTGATTTTCTCCCAAGCCATTTATCCGATCTTGATAGTTCTTTCACTCGCCAAAGCCAAATTCTTCAGTAGTAAGGGTTTTTATTCTGCCTTCAGTATTAAGTATATACAGGCTGTAAAAATTTTATTATATTTTTCTGGCTGAACTTTGAAGCACTACTCGGGATTTTCCTGCTGTAACAACCGGCAGTAACTGGACTGATATAGTAAGCTTTTCTGGACATTGCTTTTTGATTCTCTCCATTATCTCTGTTTTAAAGGGTACATACAACAAGAACAGTAATACGATTTCAGCACGATTTCAATGTTGATTTTCTCTGGAACTGCTTGCTTAATAGATTTTTGGCGTAATTGTATTCACATGTGGGTTGTCGCTACCGCTGTAATGGTGTGGTGGAAACTTTTGCTTGAGTTTGTTTTCATAGTGTACAGGGTGTAAGAGCGGGGTTACGTTTCTGACTAAAATCCGCAATGCTGCTGGAAGAATCAGGCTACTAGTGAGTGAAATGATCATCAAAATCGAAAATTATTTTGGGGAAAATTAACTTTAAGTTTTTGACAAATTTTTCATTATCCTCTAATTCTTTAGACTGGTGCATATGTATGTACGATTTCGCATTCGAGCGTTTGAAGTGTGTGGATGTGCTCTCCGAGTTTTTACAAAACGAGTTCTCAGTGCATAGTGCATATGTGCAAAACTGGTCTGATACCAAGCAACATCATCTGGATCAACCAACAGTACATCCAAGTACGTAAATAAATATCAATTCTATTTAAAAGCCGCCCTTTGGGCGTGCCTTCCACCACGAAATAACATGGGCGAAAAACGTTCGTCCAATCACTTATCGCCATTAGCTGAACAGGCACAAAAAAGATACACCTGGAACCCCGACGAACTAATATCTAAAAATAAATATCACGTTCTTTCGAACCTGGACATCACAGATAACGAAACTGGTAACTCCTCTACTCAGGACACAGAAAAGACACAAAAAATACCACCGATATTTCTACATGATGCAACCAACCATCAAATAATAATAAAAGATATCACATCACTTGACATTAAAAACTTTACAACTTCATATAAGAATAAAGACTTAAGAATCAACGTTACAACCTCAGAAGATTACCGAAAATTAACAAAATATTACACAGAAAACAAAATAGAGTACCACACCTTCCAAGACACCAACAAACGACCACTATCGGTAGTATTACGTAACATACCTATCTCCCTAACTGAAGACGAGATTAAAGCCGAATTACTCACCCTTTCACTACCAGTTACACGTGTTACTCGGCTATTAGACAAAGCTAGAAGCCCAATGCCACTCTGCGCAGTAGAACTAACACCCACAGAAACTGCAAAAGAAATATTCAATGTTAAGGAAATCTCAAAGGCTATTATTATTGTCGAACCTAGAAAAAAATCTTCAAACATACCACAATGCCATAAATGTCAAAGATATGGTCATACCAAAAATTACTGTTCTCTGAAAGAAAGATGTGTCAAATGCGGTAATGAGCATAACCATTCCAAATGTCCAAAGAAGAACTCAGACCCACCAATATGCGCAAACTGTAACGGCCCTCATCCAGCAAACTACATAGGATGTCCGTACCACCTAGAAAAACAACGACAGCAGCCCCGTCCAATTAGAGAAAGCTACCACAACATAGAATTATCCAACAATAAACAACCATTCTCCCAGCCCTCTATCCAATTCTCACGTACCTCAAAAGACTCATATGCCCACGCCACAAAGAAACCATTAAAATCTGATATCACAAATCCTTTACCGCAAAATTCCCACAGCACAAATCATCTTCCTTCCAACCAGCAGTCAACATCTATCATATCGTCCATTATGAAATTCATTGAACAATTAATTACCCCTTTATTGGATCAAATCAAATCCTATTTTTTAACTCATTTATTGCCTAACCTTATAAATGTCTAATCCTTACCGAGACTTCCATAATATCACAATTCTAAATTTTAACGCCAACGGAGTAAAAAAACAAAGAAGCCTGCTAATATCTTTCATAGCAAGGCACAACATAGATATCGCATGCATTACCGAAACTCACCTGGCCCCTGGAGAAAATTTTGCAATAAATGGCTATAACTGCTACAGATCCGATAGACACTCCAGAACAGCAGCAGGTGGCGTTGCAATTTTAATAAAAAAACGGATGGCTCACTCACAATACATAACCCAAACGAATAGCATAGAGACAGTGGCAATCAACCTACAATTACCTAATAACAAACAAATGGTAATCGTATGTGGATATCGTCAACCGAACAAGAAACTAAAAGAAGAAGATCTCAGAAATATTTTTGATGACAATGCTTCAAAAATTCTTATTGGTGATCTAAACTGCAAAAATAGGTACTGGGGATGCAGAGCGGACAACCCAAATGGCATTTTGTTGACCCATCTTCTTACACGATACCAATTAAATATGCTTGCCCCAGATGAACATACATATTATCCATATAGGGACGACCATCTATCCGATATATTAGATATAGCAATTTCTAAGAATATAAATATACCCCTACATCAAACCGTTGTAAGCGAATTGAATTCCGACCACCTTCCGGTACTGATATCACTATCTGAAAATCTTAAATTCAAACCCAAAATCCCCAAACTGTTAAACGGGTTTGTTCACTGGGAAACGTTCCAGACAAATCTGGAAACCTTAAAATGTGATAATCCACTTTCTACCCCAGGCAGCATCGATACTGGAGTTAGGTCACAAAATATTACGGACTCGGTTAGAAAAGCGATCACAAAATTCAATAATCACCCCAAAAACTATTATATTCCGCCATCATATATCATGAACTTGATAAAAGAAAAACGCACATTGAGAAGACAATGGCAACGAACAAGGGACCCGGAATTAAAACAAAGAGTTAATCGACTGACACACACTATCAGCAATGAACTGGAACAGAACCGCATAGAAAGTTACAACAACCTTATCTCATCCTTTGAATCCAATGATCCGGGCATGTGGAAGACAACAAGGAAGATCCTTAAAAAATATGAAGATATTCCCACCTTACGGAAAAACAACGAATCGATTACTTCCGACGAAGGAAAGGTCAACCTCTTTGCTGATTACTTGGAAAATACATTCATCCCCCATATAGACAATCAACACACAAGTTTCACTGCCTACGTCCAACAATACAACGAGACACACCTACCACTAAGCAACTTATGCGACGACCTAACCTCTCCCGATGAACTCCATGGTATTATAAAAGCGCTCCCAACCAAAAAAGCTCCTGGCCATGACCTGATACCCAATATCGTTCTAAAACATCTCCCCAACCAAACTATTCAGCAGATTTGTTCCATCTACAACTCGTGTCTACAAATTGGGTATTTCCCAAATTCTTGGAAAAAAGCAGAGGTGCTCATGTTTGTTAAACCCGGAAAAAAGAAAAATGACCATCGAAGCTACAGACCTATAAGCTTGCTACCAACATTAGCAAAAGTGTTGGAAAAAATTATTTATTATCGCCTCCAAGAGAAAATTGATGAATCCAACAGCATTCCAAATATCCAGTTCGGCTTTCGACGTGGTCACTCCACGATACACCAATTGACACGATTTGTGGAGATAATTGAGAGAGGATTTGAGAATAAACAGTACACGACAGCTAGCTTCCTTGACGTAGCCCAAGCCTTCGACACGGTATGGATTGAAGGACTGAAATATAAATTAAATAAGATCGGCTTACCTGACTATCTCCGCAACATAATCTTCTCCTTCCTCCAAAATCGTACTTTTTTGGTCCGAATCAATGGATGTTCATCGTCAACAAGAGACATCAAAGCAGGAGTCCCACAGGGAAGTATCCTATCGCCCATCCTCTACAACATCTTCATGCACCATATCCCGGTGAAAGATGGAGAAACAATTGGAATGTTTGCTGACGACATGATAATCACCACGCAGCACGAAGATCTCGAAGAAGCAATCGAACAACTTCAAACCATAGTCGATAGAATAATTCAATGGCTATCCAAATGGTGTGTACATCTGAATTCGAACAAGTGTGAAACCAAAATCTTCACACTGAGGAAAATCCGAAACCCTCATACTATACGAATCAACGACGTAGAGATCCCGTGGAACCGCTCTGATCAAGCAATCAAATATCTTGGTGTGCATCTTGACCAGCGCCTAACCTGGAGTTTACATATCAACACCAAACTCACACTATGTTACCACCGACTAAGAGAACTGTATCCCCTAATAAACAAAAAATCCTCCCTACACAATTTTACTCTATAAAGCACTCATCAGATCGTTACTAACGTATGCCTGTCCCGTATGGAGTAGTACATCTAAAACTAATCTGAGAAAAATTGAAGCTCTGCAAAATAAAGTGCTAAGAATAGCTATAGATGCGCCATGGTATGTTCGAAACGAGCAAATAAGAAGAGAGCTCAACATGGAAACGATCGCAGACTTTATTCACAGAACAACAAAAAAATTCTACTCCAACCTCCATCAATGCACCAGTGCAGCGGAACATGAACTCGGAAA
>OZ030394.1:49140090-49310270 GCA_964023965.1 Melinopterus prodromus
CTTCTAACTAAATTGATAGATATAGTTTTAGTTCACAATAGTATTGTAAAAGTATCAAAGAAGAAACGTATACGACAACGTCGCGTAGGATCAACAAATGTTGTGTGCATCACGCTCAGAAAGTGATTGCCGGGCGTCGAGAAGTGTCCTGTCTTGTCTACGGCTCTCTAGTCTAGCCCCGGAAAATAACCACTTTCTCGGTTTGGTACACAATATATTATTTGCATGTGAACTGTTTAGTTATTTTTCTTACTTCCCTGCACATTTTGTCTCAATGGATTTGTGAAGTTATTACAGTGGATCCCTTACGCTCTTGAGGGAACAGTGATATGAAACTTGAAGCAACAATTCGCAGTATATTCATTTCATAGTAAATATGTAAACACCTCGCATGTACATATAAGTGCCAAGTAAATTATTCTGCAATTATGAATAAATCGATTTTTTGTTGTTCACAAAATTATGATAATAGCTAATGAAATAATTTTAAGCGACTTTTTAACAATTATTTCAAGCAGTTTTCTATATAAGAAATAAAATGTCACAAAATATAAAACATTATTGTTATGCAGTTTATCAATATTTACAATTTGATTTACGATTCTGGCTGGATTTACCATATTTATCGTATTTGTGTATGCTTTTTACATGGAAATAAATATTATGAGAACTGCGGAGCAAACATGCAAAACTCCATTAAATTCAGTTTTCAAATTTCGTCACAAAACAGAAAATCCCAAAAAACTCCTGGAGAAAAATCCTAGAATCTAAGCCGTAGGTGATAATCACTAAATTTGAAAGCAACTGAGTTTTTTAGTGTCTTTTTATTAACAGTTTTAAGTCACCGCCTTATGCTGGGAATCTGATTGTAGTAGACCTTTGATGTTAATTTGCCAGAGTTTTGAGCACTAACAATAAATTTACGTTACAATTAGTTAAAAATAAAAATAATACATAATGTCAGGCAAAACTACACTGTCATAAAAATGGATTAGTCTGTCATTCAACAGAACTCGTCAAGGTATTGCGACCTACATTACGTATATGGAAAAGTATTGATTCGTTGATGAGTTGTATTAATGAAGTCCCATGACAAAACTGGCACACTTATTTCCAAATTGCCTTGCTCTTCCACTCAATCCCTTACGCAAACTAGAACTAAGACATAATTGTACCAATATAAAAATAATTCCGAGAACTAATCAAAACAAAAACAAACAAAAAAATTACTCTAGAGTCTAATTACACGTAATTGCAGCAAATCCAACTCAACAAAACATCGCATATGCCCATAAAAACTAAAAATTAAAATAGCCTCCGATGTGCGCTCAGTGCCTAAAGTCCCCCCTGTTGAGCAAACAGGCAACACTTCACCTTTCCCGAAAACTGTTTAACAATAATGTTTTCATATCTTCCCTGAGATCATTGTATATGTCACTGACCTGGTAAGAGAATGACCGTTTACACAGCTCAGCGCGTTGGTCAGGTGGAGCAAACAAACCCCTAAATCTTAAATTATGCTATGGACATCCGTTCTAAAGCGTATCTTCCGCATAAGGTATTGTGGGATCCTCTTGGATAGCAACTTATGATATAATATTGCTGCATGCAACACCCTAGTGTTATCCATGTTCAACCACTCCAAGTCGCCCAGCTCATTCGATACATGGTCATACTTCCTCAAACCAAAAACAAACAGAACACATGCATTTTGGACACGCTGAACACGCTGCCTATCCGACGCCGTCAGGCAAGGACCGTATACGGTATCACAATATGAGATTCAAATCAGCATTTGACACTACCGAGATTGTCATTAGATGGAAAATAGACGAAAAGACCTATTTCCGCTAAAATCTCAATTTTTTTTCGCCACGATTACAATACTTCATCATACTGCGTAGGATTAAGTAAAATGGAATAAAAAAAGTAAGAACGACAAAAAGGGCAAAAAGGACGCAAAGGAGATAAAGAGCGAAACCGAAAAAAATACGAAAATAACAAAAAATCAAAATTATGACAAAAATGTAGGCCAATGAAAAGTGCCGCAAAGCATGGCGTCAAGGTATATACGAAATATACGGATAGAATACAATGGATAAAAAGGACGAAATCGATAAAAGAGACATAGACAACGAGAAGGCAAAATTGGTAAATAAGAGTAAAAAATTGTAAAAATCACCTAAAGGGCAATAAGATAGAAATGAAGGAAATTACATATACACCAGAACGAATAGAACTATGCTTAAAAATTACGAAAATAACAAAATGAACGTAATGGACAAAAATACGTAAAGAACGATAAATATATACAGGACAGAATGGACATAAATTACGAAAAGGATAAGAAGAACGTAAATGACAATAAATATGAAAACAAACTTACAAAAAGGATAAAACGGGACTAGAAAGATGAAAAGGACCAAAAGAGGTAGTAATGACATTAGTCAAAAAACGTAGAATTAGAAATAGGGCGAAAATACCAACAAAACTATTGCCAATATTGATAAAAAGAACGAAAAGACCATAATGATTTTTATCAATGCTGTATTTTTTTTTGTGTGACGGAATTTCTCTATTACGTCATTTTATACATTTTTATCGATTTTTCGTGTCTTCATTTCAGTTCCGTTTTCATCCTGTACGCCTTGTTTGTCTTCTTCTTTTTGCGATAATATGCAACTCGTTACAAACCTGGCTCTCCTTTGATATCGGCCCCAAAGCGTTAACGTGGCCTTTTTAAAAACATAAATGCGTGGGTCTGGATGTGTATGCAAATATGAAAAGCTCCCGGTAGAAAAATAATATTCCCACATCCAGGATGTACCAAATACCGACGAAAGAACGATGGCAGCCCATTTCCTATCGCATGACGTATCGGTATACAGGCTGTTCCATTTGAAAATTAGTGAGTTTTTACGTTTGAAAATTCAATTATTGTGATGTAAATTTGGCCACCCTGTATAAGATATCATGATGAACGAAACATCGACTTATTTGGTTATGTTTCTAGCTTTGGACCACCAATGATGAAATTTCTATTTTCAATAATAACCGAGATATTCAATATTAAACGTAACCGCGAAAAACACCAAAAACATAGTAAAATCAAAAAACTCAAAAATGGTGATATTTAGGTATAGGGAAACATTACCAAAAATGATGTATTTTGATACGGTAAAACCAAAAATAAAATAACTATTATATCATACCATTTAAAATAACAAAGTTGATACCGGACGTGACATTTAAATTGAGAATATTTTAGCTGAAAACCTCAGATCTAGTAAATTCTAGTTTACCAAAATTACAAGTTCCCAGAAATAGTAGAACATAAGAAACTTCTAATGTACCAGTTCCGTGAGACAGCCTGTATACAGACATACAGCCCAGTCAATCAGGACAAATATTACATGTCGACCCGAAAAAAAAATCACTGTGTCTATGAAAGAAATATCTATCGATTCTGAAAATTCTCCTGAGCAAGAAAATGCAATTATGTACTTTCAATTTCGGCCACAAGTTGTTTAAATTAATTAATAGTATATTATTTGACGAGCACATAATTAAGGATATGAATCGCGACTATAAAGTTTCTATACTAACCGTAGGTGAGGTTTTAAACATGCGGGCGATTTATATCCGTTATGTGCGAGTCAAAGTCGAGGTTTTATCTACGACACATTAGTTCCATTTTATGTAATATATTTTTTCTGTCGATCGTTTATTTATGAGAGTTTAATGGATAGGATATCGTTTAATAAACAGCTCTATAAATGTACGATTTCTATTAATGCATTATTTGTTATAGCCAATCAAACGATGTCATTATAGCCAATCCAACATACGTGAAATGAACCATCAAATCAGAATATTCTGTACTCCAGAACGGTCAGTGTCAAATTACATAAATTGTCCTATAACCTCAAAAGACATCGGCGCAGAAAAATCTATGTAGACGCCTCCAGAAGAATACGATCGACGAAAAAATGTTGTAGCCAACCCGGATATTAAACAGCGATTAATGATTTCGACAATTAATGCACTCGCATAATGCTCGTGCGTTAAACGGCCGCAATAATTAATGGCTCATTTTTATATCCTTGTTGGTTAAATAACTATAAATGCGTTTGTCATTTGTGGCGAGACGAACTACCAAATCACTGCCAACCGCGCAGGTTTTGCCAGACTTGACGGTACTTTCGAATTATGATGACAGTTCCTTTCAATGATAAAGTCATTATTAAAACGAACTGCCATTATTATACAAAGCTACATCATCTTAATCATTGGTGTGTATCATGGTAGTCATAGATACGTATGCAATGAACTTACTATATGTGAATCGTAAATAAAAACTATTAATAATTTGAGTGTCAACACCAAAATTACGCACAGTTTTTATTTGATTCATCCAATTGATACAAAAAAATACCTGGTTGTAGAGAACCCAATACCCTTATAGTCCAGTTATTCTAGATTTTTGATATACGTTGTATTCGGAAGATTAATTGCAGTCGATGAAACTGATACCGATTGATAGCTTATGGTTTCAGTAGTAATATGTATATTCAAATGTTTCGTGTCATAGTTAATAGGAAAATATATTATTATTGAAAAAAAAAACATTGTCCCTGTCAGATTTTAATTCTTAATTCCTCGAAACTTACTCAATTAATCGGTAAACTAAAAATACCACATTGTAGCGGACAACATTTACCATCAAAACGATTGCACGTCAACCGTTCGTTTGACATTAGAACAGACATTTCTAATGTCAACCAACAATCATTAAACTATCGTTTGACGTTAGAACGGACATTTCTAATGTCATCTGACCAACCGGTTGATGAGAAATCGCTTAAGTGGGTATTCCGGTTTTCTAACGATTATTTTTTGACGTTTCTTAAAACCAATGAAATGCTTCTTTATTTGTCACAAGGGTAAGTTTCAACCAATTATGTCATTATTATAGTGGGAATAAATCTCTTGTGATTATTCTCGGGAATAATCACTGTAGCTTTTATTTGCCTAGCAACTGTCAGATACTTTTAATATATTTACAATGTGTCAACGATATTTTCAGATATTGTAAGTAATAATTAATTAAATTAAATTTTTCAATAATTTTATGATAGTTTTATTGATCTTTTTTATTGTAAAAATTTGTGAATCAAAAAATAATCTAGTCAAATATAACTCGAGAGTTCCATAAATTAGAAAATAATTTGACAGATTTTGTTCAAACTTGTTGCCATTTGGCAATAGCCACTCGAGCCCTGCGGGCTCTCGTGACTATTGCCTGGCAACAAGTTTTCAAACAATCTGTCAAATTATTTTCAATTTATTCACACTCTCTTGTTCTATAATTACTGAAAAAAAATCTGATGTGGCCAGGAACATGACTTTATCATACCATATATTAATAGTTTAGCTGCAGGAGATTCTATTTGAACGAGATCGGCCACGTCTGCATTCAAATAAAACTACTAGAACTAGACAGATATTTTGATTATATTTACAGTATGTAATGTCAAAACATCAGCATTTGACACTACCTACTATCATTAGAATCACAATATCTGACAAATCCTGGCTAACTATTTATAATACCAGTGTTTTAATGCAGTACGAGCGATCCCGATGAAATAGAATTTGCTCATGCGGCTAAAATATTTATTTTACCAAAAAATTTCATAGTCATGAATTATTCGGAATTTCCTCTCCATTAATTTATTATTTAACTATTTCGACGAAATTCCAGAAATAGCGGCTTATTTGCAAAATATTTTAAAAATGCTAAGACTAAACCTCCTTGTCATACTACATATGATAAAGTAAAAAGGTTATTGGTTCTGATGATTAATATATTATATTGGCTTCTAGCATACTATATTTTCGGGTTTTACCCCGTCTTCAGTGCTAACTACAAAAGTTCATAAAGAATTATGCTCAATATTCCAAATATGTTTTAATGTTACCATACCGTCTTACAATCTTTATTGTATTTATTCGCGAAAACATAAGAACATGGCTATCCGCAATCGAAATACACATTGACACCAAGATGTTTTAATATTGTTGCACTGTACGTGCGCGCGTTCTCGCATTCTTCATGCATTTGCGTGTTGAATTGACGTTTCGCAACCGCTGACGTTCTGAATACTGTCAAAAGATTCAAAATATCCTGGCTACCTGCTATTAATGCAGACACGATTTGGATCAAATAGAATTTGCTCCTGCAGCTAAACTATTAATTTTACCAAAAAATGTTATAAACATAAATTATACAAAATTTCCTCTACTTTAATTTATTATTTATCTATTTTGACAAAATTGCAGAAATGGCGGCTCAATTGCAAAATCGTTGAAAAATGCTAAGAGTAAATAGCCAGTTCCTTTGGACCCTTTTGAACCAAAAGCCTTTCAGCTCTAAGTTTAGTTATAAAACTTCTAAATATGAACTTTCGTCCCGATACCTTCGGTAGTTTCTCCGGAATCGTCTCCACAAAAAACGGGTACACACCCACACACACACAGACATTTTTTGGTACCTTGGTCAAAAATGTTCAGGGGACCCAAAAAGACCTATTTCCGCTAAAATCTCAATTTTTTTTTTCGGCATGATTACAATACTTTAGCATACTGCGTATGATAAAGTAAAAATCGGTTTCTATACATTATTTTCTTATTTAAGGTCTTAAGAATGTGTGTACGAAGTTTCAAGGCCATATTTGCAAAATTAGCCAAGTTCTAAGGAATTAGCCGACGGAGTGCAGGTGCCAAAAATACAGAGCGCTCGGATCGGTCGGATCGATCGACTTAAAATTTTTTCTAGCCAAGAGATCTTGCAGTGTGTTGTTTATTATTCAGCGAAATTCTCTTGTGAACAGTCATGGATAAGAACCACTCAAGAAAGAACTCCTTCGCGTGCTGGTAGACAAAAAAAAAGAAAATGTTCTGGGAATTCACACTCGTGAAAGAAAAGCATTCGCTTGTACGTCTGCCGATATATGGTCGACAGCGGAAGACAAAGGAATCATGGGTTTGGAGACGGGATGGAAGAAGACAGATTACACTTCTGTTGTAGATAGTTATCTACATTACCGTCTAAGATTATACCGATAGATGTCGCTAGAATACGACGCTGGCCTACGTGGCACGTAGAATATATGATATGACGATGTAGCTGTACGCATGATGACAACGCAAATAAAGTGTTTCATATAATAGTAACAGTGACTTATTATTAACAACATAAACAAGATAACATGGCGCAGTCGAGCAAAGTTTAAAAGAACAACAGTGGAAAGAAGTAAATAGAAGAATAGAAAATAACCTAACCTAAGAAAATAGAAGCCAAGGTCAAAGGACAAAAGGTACGATGGAAAATCTAAAGCAACCCGAACCAATGTGCATGGAGGGACCCCTCGACCGCAATTGGAAGCAGTTCAAGAGGAATTTTGAAATATATTCAGTGGCCACAGGATTGAAAAAGCAAGACGAAGCAGTCAAAGCTTGCACATTCTTGCATTGTGTTGGACAAGACGCGCGAGAATTATATGAATCTTTTGAATTTGAAGGTGAGGAGGACAAATTAAAGTTAGAGATAATATTAAAGAAGTTTGATGACCACTACCTACCAAAACCTAACATAAGCGTGCAGAGGCATAAATTTAATACAAGAAAACAAAATCCAGGGGAGACATTCCAAACCTTCATTGCGGACCTAAGGAAGATAGCTCAAGAATGCGATTTCGGTGCGATCAAGGACGACTTAATCAGGGACCACATTGTATGCGGATTGTTGGATCCAAAAACGAAAGACCGACTACTAAGGGAGACGGGGCTCACCCTCACGAGGACCATTGACATTTGCAGAGCAGCAGAGGAAACAAGTAAGCTAATGGAGGGGATGAAAGAGGCACCAATTCAAGTCATGGCGGTTGACAAGGAGAAACGGAACAAGACGGAAGCCAAGAAGATCTACAAGAGGCAAGAGGACCGAACACCAGCAACTACGAAGAAGTGTGGCAGATGTGGACAACAACACCCTTTTGGTAAATGTCCAGCATATCAAAAACAATGCATGAAATGTAAAAAATATAATCATTTTGCCAAGGTTTGTAAGACAGTAAAAACAGTAAAGACAATAAGACAAGACTCTGACGACGAAGACTCTGACGAGAACCTAGCAGTAGAAACTATACATAAGATCAATACAGTAGAACATCATTGGTTTGAGAAGGTATATTTTGTAGATTATAAAAATACTATCACATTCAAGCTAGATACAGGTGCAGACATCAATGTAATTCCAAGGCATTTAGTAACATTTCTGTCTAAACAAGATATAAAGACAAATGAACGTATAAACATTACAAATTATGATGGCAAACCTATAAAAACATTAGGATACTGTAACCTAAGAATTAAATGGGGAAAAGAACAGAAATGGTTAAAATTTTATATCGTAGCAGTACATTCTACACCGGTGCTTGGAATTAATACTATTAGAGAGCTAGAGTTATTAAAGAAAACTAAAATAGACACAATTAAAAAAGTAAATGAGATATTTAACATATATAGAGATGTATTCAATGGGATAGGTCAAATAAAATACAAGGTTTGTAATTTCAAACTAAAAGATAATTATACTCCAAGTATTGCAGCATGTAGGAAAGTGCCATTCGAGTTGTTAAAGCCTTTGAAGCATGAGCTAGATAGATTAATAAAACTGAATATTATAGAAAGGAATGAAAATCCAACTGAAATAGTAAACCCGGTAGTAATTGTATTAAAACCCGATAAAAGTATTAGATTATGCCTAGACCCAAAGCAGTTGAACAATGCTTTAATTAGAGAAAGATACGAATTGCCGACATTTGATGAACTAGCATTTAAGATCAGAGGATCAAAATATTTTAGTATACTTGATGCTAATAAAGGATTCTGGCAGATAAAACTTGGAAAGGCAGCTTCAGAAATGACTACATTTATAACACCATATGGACGGTATAAGTTTTTAAGACTACCCTTTGGAATTTCTATAGCTCCTGAAATTTTTCACAAAACCTTTAATGATATATTCAAAGGAATCAAAAATATTAAAATTTATATAGATGATATAATTATTTTTGGAGATACTAAAGAAAAACATGACCAGACCTTGAAAATGGTATTAGATAGAGCTAGGGAAACAGGAGTAGTTTTCAATAAGAACAAATGTCAAATTGGACTAGATAGAATTAAATATGTAGGACATATTTTCACAAAATCAGGCATTGAAGTAGACCCAGAAAGAGTAGAGGCCATTAAGAAAATTGAAGCACCCAACAATGTTAAAGAACTGACTCGATTCCTGGGAATGATCACTTATTTAGCCAAATTTATTCCTAATCTGTCGAAAGAAACAGCAAACCTAAGAATACTCACTAGAAAAGACACTGAATACAAATGGAATGAAGTTCATGACAAAGAATTTATAAATTTGAAAAATATTCTAAGTTCAACCCCAGTATTACAATACTACGATGAAAATTTACCAATTACGCTATCAGTAGACAGCTCAAAATCTGGCATGGGCGCTGTAATTCTGCAAAACGGGCCTGTTGCATATGCCTCAAAGACATTAACACCCGCTCAACAGAACTATGCTCAGATTGAAAAAGAATGTCTAGCGATTGTTTTTGGCTGTCAACGATTTAAGCAGTATTTATTCGGAAAAAAAGTTACCATAGAGACCGATCATAAACCACTTGAGCATATATTTAAAAAACCTTTAAATACATGTCCATTAAGATTGCAAAGATTGTTATTGACACTCCAGAATTTTGACATAACGGTAAAATATACACCTGGAAAAAATTTATTTATAGCTGATGCTTTATCCAGAACTGGTATTGATGATAAAACTTTCAAAGTTATAGAAGATGACACAGAATCGCAGGTTAACCTAATAAACTACTACGAAATAAATACAAAAAACCTTACTGACCTAGTACAAGAAACTGAAAAAGATCCAGAACTACAGAAATTATTAAAACAGATCAAGGAAGGTTGGCCGAATAACAAAAACCAAATTCCTTCAGAATTACATCCATACTGGTCAGAAAGATCAGAAATAGTAGAAATGAATAATGTACTTTATAAAGGAAATCAACTGATAATACCAAAGAAGCTACGAAAGAATGTAATTTCAAAACTACATTACTCACATTTAGGCATAGAAAAGACTAAAGCAAAAGCAAAAGAAACAGTATATTGGCCTAACATGACTAAGGAAATTATAGATACAATAAAAAATTGTATTACTTGTCTGAAACACCAAAATTCACTACAAAAAGAAACCTTAATTAACAGAGAACTCCCAACTAGACCATTTCAAATAGTAGCAGCAGATTTCTTTTATTTTTATGGAAAACAATACTTACTAATAGTTGACATTTACTCCAAATTTCCGGAACTAATTACCATGAATTCGACAACCAGTTTTAGCACAATACAAACCTTCAAAAGCATATTTGCAAGACATGGAAAGCCCGATCTATTGTATTCCGACAATGGACCACAATTTGCCAGCAGAGAGTTTGCAACATTTCTACGAGATTGGCAAGTGGGTCACATCACATCATCACCAAGATACCCTCAGTCAAATGGATTCATCGAACGACATGTTCAGACCATCAAGAACCTACTAAAAAAGGCACTCTATGATAAAAAAGACATGTACATCACACTTATGGAGTATCGTGGTACACCGATACGAGAAGGACTACCATCACCGGCACAACTCTTATTTGGCAGAAGAATCAAAACAAATATTCCTATCAAAACAGAACAACTAAAACCTGAATACATAAATGACAGTTACGAAAAATTTTTGAAGGAAAACCAAAATTACCAAAAAGATTATTATGACCAGAAGAGCAAGGACTTACCAAAACTAAATATTAACGACAACGTTATGGTTCAACTGGATAAAATTTGGGAACCTGCAGTAATAGTGGGTGTAAGCAAATCAAAACCACGGTCTTACGAAGTCAAGATCCACAAGACAGACCATGTGTTATCCAGAAATAGACGCTTTATAAAAAAAATTAATCAATATTCGGAAAGTGACATATTCAACAAATTACTGGACAAAAATCTCGAAAATACGGAGGAGGATAAGAAAGATGAAGAACCCAACAATGAATGTAACAATGACAGTACTAATAGTGACGACAGACCTGTAACGAATAATGACATATTTCACGACTCACGACCAAAACGGACAATTAGACAACCCATTAGATTCAAAGATTATGTTAAATATTAACTGTATTATTAATGTCTAAATTTAAGTAAACATGAGTTTTTGTTAATCATTGTAAACAATGTCATACCATTACTTTAGAAGATAAGTTTGATTATGTTTGTTAAGGGAGATGTTGTAGATAGTTATCTACATTACCGTCTAAGATTATACCGATAGATGTCGCTAGAATACGACGCTGGCCTACGTGGCACGTAGAATATATGATATGACGATGTAGCTGTACGCATGATGACAACGCAAATAAAGTGTTTCATATAATAGTAACAGTGACTTATTATTAACAACATAAACAAGATAACAACTTCAGTTGTATGGGATCACAGTAGGTACCTACATATGAAGAAATATACTAACAAAGTGGTTGAGTTTGTCGTGTAATTTTCCTATTGTCATGCCTGTGAGTTTTGGGAATCAGAATCTGGCAACATGACAAGTGTGTCGAAGTACATACAGACAACTGTACTGCGAACATGATGGGTCAGCTGGGGAAATAGTGGATTCTACCAACGACATATTCCGCGGGGCTGTGGATTGGAGCACTGAGTCCGATGCGGCTTGTACATTGAAAAGAATAGAATAAACTTTCCATGTTTTACGAATCAGAAGCCATCTAAACTGTTGATAATATGTGCAATGCTGTGTGGACCAAATTCTATCATAAGATCTGGACGAATGAAAATCTCCAGCATACGTACTGCCCTGCAGGATCACAGTGTTGATACAAATACAAAAAACGAAGCCGAGAAAACTCTAGATGAATTCAACAACCTGCAGCTTCAATTCTACTGTCTGGCGCCTCGCACCCAAACATCTTTACCGCGGGTCAAAAACTATCAAAATTGCGGCTTATGCACCAGCAGGAATTTATAAAAAGGCTTTTCTGCCGTCCTTAAAACTATGACAACGATAGGAATCGTTATTGGCACGAAAATGAAGATATTTGCAAATGTGCGCGAAAAACAGCGTCTGGTGAGGTCGTCGAGACGTGCACTCGACGCTGCAAAATAACCTTAAATAAGCAGTAGAAATAAGAAATATGTCAAAATATATTCTACAAGGCGGAAAAAGGAATAGAGTATGGCCCTGGTATAACATATTAGCAGAATAATACTGTAAGCACTCGATGTCACGTTATAAACTTTAAAGTTTTAAGTTTAAACGTGTATTTCTCGAAACCGTTTTTACGCGAACGGTTGGCATTATTCTTCAAAAACTATTTGACCGATTGACTTCAAACTTTAACTGGATGTTAAGTGAAGATCCCTTTATTGTTTGAAGAATCAAAAATGCAATATGTTATATACTTCTCTTTGCATAGAGAAAATCTTGTCAATTTTTATGAGAAAAATCGATATTTTGCTTTGATAAGTCACCATTTCCTCAAATATAAATATTTTTATTTTCTGATTCATCAAACGATAACTACTTATGTATAAAGGAGGTCGCTTTTCGTTATTTTTATTTGAGATCAGCTGGTGTGGCTCAACCAGTAACCGCGGATCTTCGCGCAGTGTCATGGTCGCGGGTGGCTAGTGAGCGTGATTCATAATAATTCTTTATTGCATAGTCTCGCCAATGAAAAATTCTAAAAAAATCTGATGTGGCCAGGCACATGACTTTATCATACAATATATAAAATTAAGAGTTTAGCTGCATGAGAATCTATTCTATTGAGATAAATCGTAGGTATTGTCAAAGCATCAGCATTTGACACTACCTACAATACGTCATTAGAATAATAGTTATTTATGTCCCAAATGCCGAAAGTACGGAATAGCGCGACGAGC
Organism: Melinopterus prodromus; assembly: GCA_964023965.1. Classification (NCBI taxonomy): domain Eukaryota; kingdom Metazoa; phylum Arthropoda; class Insecta; order Coleoptera; family Scarabaeidae; genus Melinopterus; species Melinopterus prodromus. The sequence continues at coordinate 49,153,198 of OZ030394.1, forward strand.
GGTGATGCGGCGCGTCACCGAAGGCGGAGTGTCGCCGTCGCATGTGAACGAGTAGCGCTATCTAGTTTTTGGCAGGAGCGACATCAACGTTTATTGTGTTGCTTTTTAAGAAATACGTATTTAAAAAAAAATAAATAAAAAATTTCTGTATAGTAAATGCTAGGTTGGTACCACTTTGACGAAACGTCAAATTTAAAGGTGCGTTCCGATTGGTAGGTAATGGTAGCTAATGGCGGTGGTAGAATACGAAATTATAGTATTTCTTACATGTCGTGATAATGACACATATTAGTTTGCATGTACATAAACATGAGTCACTATCAATTTTCTATTGGAAATACTATAACGGCGTCTGCTACCACTGCCATTATCACTAATGAAAACGCACCTTAAAAAGGTAATTCAAATTCTGACAGATTTATATTTGTTCATGACACATCCCTACCAACATACTAAAATAAAACTACACTCATCGTTATACTTTATTTATAATTTTCTCAATGTATCGTTTTTAGAATTAGATATAAAGACGGGTTGATATTTCTTATCAACAAACAATCAAATTGATGATCTTACTTTATTTGAAATTTGTATTTTATAATTTGCCGCACTACAGCGGCAACGTTCCATAGTGGTTCTCCAACCTCTGATGAGATCAGCTGTTTTCGAATGTGACAACACAAAAAATATTTGTCAAGATCCTGGCTACTATGTAATTTCATATCAATGCAGATGCGACCGATCTCGATCAAATAGAATTTGCTCTTGAAGCTAAACTACTAATTGTACCAAAAAATTTCATAGGAATAAATTATTCAAAATTTCCTCTACTTTAATTTATTAATTAACTATTTTGTCGAAATTACAGAAATGGCGGCCCATTTCCAAAATCCTTCAAAAAGGCTTAGAATAACCTAAAAAGCTAAACTATTAATTTTACCAAAAAATGTCATAGGCATAAATTATTCAAAATTTCCTCTACTTTAATTTATTATTTAACTATTTTGTCGAAATTACAGAAATGGCGGCTCATTTGCAAAATCATTGAAAAAGGCTTAGAATAAACTACCAGTTCCTTTCGACCCTTTTGAACCAAAAGCTTTTCAGCTCTAAGTTTGGTCATAAAACTTCTAAATATAAACTTTCGTCCCGATACCTTTAGTAGTTTCTCCGGAATCGTCGTCCCAAAAATCGTTTACACACGCACACACACACACACACACACACACACACACACACACACACACACACACACACACACACACACACACACACACACATACAGACATTTTTTTGTACCTTGGTCAAAAATGTTCAGGGGACCAATAAAGACCTATTTCCGCTAAAATCTCAATTTTTTTTTTCGGCATGATTACAATACTTTACATACTGCGTATGATAAAGTAAAAAGCGGTAATTTTAGAGGAAAAAACGGAATCCCCCCTTAAAAGGGTTTCAATAAATTATACAAGATTAGCCGTTAAATTTCTCGTATAGGTTTCCGAATCGTTTTGATGGTAAATTTTGTCTGCTACAGTGTTATATTTCTAGTTTTCCTATTAAGTGAGTGAGATTCCAAGAATGAACGATTAATGTCTGATAGGCACAACCTTTCAATGGTTTTCCGTTCATTAAAAAAATTCCTATTACCTATGATCCTAAACATTTTAATATGTTACTACTTGAAGCATTAGCTATCGATTGGTATTTGGTAACAGTTTCATCGACTGCATTAGAATTTCCCAATCAAAATCTGGACTACTACAAGTTTGAGGGGAGATCATTTACTATAATTTATAGTTTTTGTGTAATTATTAACGTTCTTTCCAGGCTAATAGCCCCCAATGATCAGCTATCTAGTGGACTAGACTCTACAGCTGCTGTCTAGACTCCAGTGGACATAACCTTGCTCGGGAGAATTTTCTGTATCGATAGGTATTTTGTTTTATCGACACAGCCAAAATTAACTGTGGTCTAATATTTACGGCTATCGCAATATCATACCCATAATACCCCGTCATTTTTTGACCAAAGCTGTAATAAGTCATTGTCACTCGCAGAGTGTGTTTATAATATCGATATCTTATTTGGTTATTCCCTTATTATTTTTTTATCGTGGTTATAAAAGGTTTTATGTATACATAGTAAACTACTATAGTCTGCTTGATATACAATCTATTGACGTGTACAAAGAGTACCCTTCAAAAATATAAAGGTAGAGGAAAAAAAATCGCTAATGGTGGTTTTATTACCGATATTACACGAAAAACATACGCAGATGCGACACACGGATAAAAAGACAATGTGCGTAAAGTTGTTAATAATTCAGAAAGCACAGGAAAAAGCTGATAAATATATTAATAACTTGGCGATTAATACTGAATAGATGGTTACTGACGTTATAACAGCTGTCTACAATATGCATATTCGTAACTGAATAACAATACATGACACTTAAAGAATCACACTTTAAAATCTGTGCTCTGGAATACTTTTCACATCATAGAATGAGTGTTGAAGTAACAATGATCGCACCCACAACCTAAATTTGGCAGCTATGGCAGTGTTTTTATTGTTCGGGCAAATTATTATATAATTTTATTCCCTGAAATGTTGAAATGTTTCCCTGAAATCTGACGCGTTTTTACTCGGTGTCAAGGAAGTACGTAATTGTTCATTTTCTCGAGTGTTACCCTAGGTGTACGTCAGTGTGGGCGGTATATTTTCCGGCGTATGTATGTATGCATGCACTCCATGCAATTTAAAGCATATACTGATAGCAGGGTAAGTAATTTATGTTTTTCTCTCACTGCTCGTTTCTGCAGCAGGAAAATATCCTTTAAATTATTGTAATTCTATTTTACTCCATACTTAACGTCTGCGAAATTTAAGATCGTTGAATACATATGAACACGTGCTAAAAGAGACTTAAAATCGAGAACAAATGTAATTTAATAATATAAAAGTATTTATAAAAAAAGAAAACTTTTTATTTGGTTTTAATGCAATAACTTAGCATGCCACAGTTATTAACTTAATAGAAAGAATTTAATCAATTAACTGAAGTTTTAATGACATGCTGTCAGAAATTAATATTATAGGTTAATGATATGGTGTCATACAGGAGGGATGTACATTTTAAATAAACTAAAAATAACAGCCACAACCTGGATTTGAACTACGGACCTAATGAGGCCATGTGTTAGGGATAACTTCCAATATTAAAGAAAGAAGTAGTGGTAGTAACCAAACAGACCTCAATAGCTCAGTTGAGAGAGCATTGAGCTAGCGACGCAAAGGTCCCTGGTTCAAATCCAGGTTGTGGCTGTACTTTTTTATTTATTTAAAATTTACATCCCTCCTGTATCTCAGCATATTATTAACCTTTAATCAATTAACTATTGAGCCGTGATATTAGCACTTCTCACAAACGTTTCACTAAATTTGTCAAAAAATACGCTAATAATGAAGAAAATCTAGCAACTATTTCTGGTTTGCTTTTTGTTGTAGAATCTGAATCGGAAGGGAGAAATTTTGACTTTAGCCAAGTATTTGAGAAAAAGAGTGGCATAAACAGCAAAAAATGCATTTTTTCTCAAAAAACTAGACACAATTTGGAGTATATCCAAAATGTTTTTGTTTCCTGTCGGGGATTGAAGCCGGGACTTGCAGCGTAGATAGCTGGATCATATATGCCACCGACCCCCCAAATTACATTCTAGGAAATGTGTGAAATGTCACATATTTCACAGTTAATGGATTTCTTTAGATTAAGCTAATAACTGTGGTATTTAAATATATTGTGGAAAAAGAATAAAAATCTATTTTTCTATTTTTTGTTAATATTATTTAATTAAACTTAATGATCTCAAATTTCACACACAGGTATGAAGATATGACAAAAAATAACAAATTGAGAGGGTCGTGCAGACAAAAATTTAAACGTTATTTTTTTCTATAGGTATAAATAATGCGTAAATCTAACACATATACAGGTTATTTCAGGAAAGTTAGCCGTTTGCTCAAACCTGTTACAGAGAATATTACACTTTGCTATTTATAAAGTCGGACTTTCTATTCGATATTCCAGGAATTTTTTGATTAGTCGAAGTCTCTAGACTAGATATTTCAGTTCGCTTTTAAAGAAAAACTGTTCTTAAAGTATCTGGAACATCAGGACAAAGCAAACTTTAGTTTTTGTTTATAGATTCGAATGATTGTATTAGATTTTAATTTACATTGGGTATGTACCTATATTGCTTTGATTAGTTACTTATTGTAAAACTAAACCAAAATACGTTCTAAACTGAGTATCCTACACTACTGGATAATTGTTAATGAAAAAGAATGGTAATGCCAATTTGTGGCTAACTTGACAAGGGTTCGTGCTCAGGGCACCAAACAAAGCTTTTGTAAATAGTGCATTTACACACGGATGGGAATTGAAGCGGATTTCGGTGTTCTGATTAAGGTTGAGGAATGAGTTTTCGCAATCTGCTTCTGGGAAGATTTGCCAAATAATATTCTCTAATTATCACGGTTATTCTGCGAACTAATAGTGAATATTCCAGAATCATTCCGACGAATCTTAAAAATATATACATGGTTAGCCAAAATTATCGGAACACCTAAATAATTTTCCAACCGTAGGATATTTAAAAAAATTATTCAACAAACAAATTTTTTTTTTAAACAAGCTATCGTCTGATTGTATTTTTAATATCCCCTGTATGTTCATTTTATGATGGAAATTTGGCGCCATTTACTTTTTACTTTATCATACGCAGTATGCACAGTAGGTAGTGTCAAACGCTGACTTTTTGACAATACCTACTGTCAATATTGTCAAAATATCTGTCAAATCCCTACTAACTTGTGTTGTTTTAATGCAGACACGATCGATCTCGATCAAATAGAATCTCATGCAGCGAAACTATTAATTTAATATTTGTATGATAAAGTAATGTGCCTCACCACATCAGAATTTCTTAAATTACAACCCTTTATACATTTTAACATTTTTAAGTTTCAAAGAAATAGTCCAAATTACTTTACTCGTAAAAAAATCCGAAGTTCGGATTCTGTCTTTGTTGGGGAAATTATAGTGACTGAACACATTGCCTAAGAAACTTAAAAACTGTCTCAAAGTTGACATTAAACATGTAAACTTAACATTAAACATGTACGTTTATCTAATAACCTGAGTTGATCAACTTGAAAGTCGCAAAATTTGGTATTTTGGAGTAAAAATGAACGCATATCATTCTCACACCTATCTTTTATCAATTACAATTTATTTGATACTAATTGGGCGTCTTCAAAGCATTTGCCAACTTAATTTCGTCCTGGGGGGAAATGCGCGTGCACACTGTGGCACAAAAGCAGAACGAGAAACGTCTATTCCATTTTTCCAGAAAATTTGCATATTTCTCTACTAATGGGAAAATTGTCAAGTCAAATTGCCCAGGTGGTTTTATCTTCATATTAAAACAATGTTAAGAATAGTTAAGACGGAACGTAAGGAGCAAGAGGAAACTTACTTACGTGTGCATAGGGATAATTTTTGAAATATTTAACTTTTTTACAATTTTATGTAAATTCGCAACAGAGGACTGACACTAATTTGTAAGATAAATTATCCTTAGGCATGGAATTTCCGCTAAAAGCGTGCCGGAATAATGATGAGAATTTTAATAACTTGATTGTACTTAAAAGTTTCGATTAATAGCTCAGTGAAACTAGTCAAATAACGGTTTCGGTACGGAAAAATTCGAACCTTGCGGGACTTGTTGGGCATCACAAATAACGCGGAAAACTCCTCATCGATATCTTCTATACGTGGCTTTTTAACGCACGCATTGCAATGTATTGCTTTGTATTGATCGGATCACAATGAGCGTTATTACGTAATTTTACGACCCAATTATTTGGAAACATTGAGCAAAATATTTTATAATAACAAACGTTAGTTAAAACTTTATACTTGAAGGTTAAGGTATTATGTGTTATTAGTTATATGATACCCACATTGCCTTTTTGCGGAAATATTCTTAAATTTACGCTAGTAAAGGATCGGATTCTAGATTTTGATTGCAATCAGATGTCAAATTGATCACGGATTTCTGTTAAAAATATTTTGCTTTGAGAATTTAATAATAAAATAGTGTTCCTGTTGTAAGCATTTTATGATACGCTATTCATGAGGTATGTGTGAAGGCTGACATTGAGAACACGCTTATTGCATTTCTACGCTATGGCCAACAACAACAAACCTATTTGCATGCAACCTTATAAACCAAAATAGTATATACTAAACAATTCTCACTGAAAATGCAGAACAGTTACTTGTATAATTGCTATTTTTACCAGTGAGCTAAATTAAAACATATTTCTATTTTAATTATTTGCTGTTCGTTGTATTTGCTTGTCGTATGTGGTTGTTCCGAGTCCAAACAATAAGTTATTGACAGGAAGTTAGTTAGAGAATTATCAGTCGACACACCCCTATGTTGAGACCGTGACCTCGTTTTTGTATAATATGTGGAGCTATTGTTATGCGTATATAATTTTGTGTCTCAGTAGACCCTGTAACACAAACACATTAATTTTTTGCATTACTGTGCTATTTTTAGAATTAGTTTTTAATTAAGGTAAACGCCCCAAATTTAGTTAAAGAATTTTTGTTACATTTGTAACAGTAGAATTTATATTTATGTGTGATTGTGACTTTTTTTAAATAAATATTTCCTTCTGATGTGGCCAGGCACATGACGTTATCATACAATATATAAAATTAATAGTTTAGCTGCATGAGATTCTATTTGATCGAGATCGATCGTGTTTGCATTAACATAATACGAATTAGTCAGGAAGTTTCAATATATCCTGGCTACCTACTATTAATGCAGACACGATTACGATCAAATAGAATTTGCTCCTGCAGGTAAACTATTAATTTTATCAAAAAATGTTATAGACATAAAGTATACAAAATTTCCTCTACTTTAATTTATTATTTATCTATTTTGACGAAATTACAGAAATGACGGCTCATTTGCAAAATCGATGAAAAGTGCTAAGAGTAAATAGCCAGTTCCTTTGGACCCTTTTGAACCAAAAGCTTTTCAGCTCTACGTTTGGTTATAAAACTTTTGAATATGAACTTTCGTCGTTACCTGCAGCAGTTTCTGCGAAATTGTCGTCACAAGAATCGAGTACACACATACACACATACACACAGACACAAGCACAGATACTTTTTTGTACCTTGGTCAGAAATGATCAGGAGACCCAAAAAGACCTATTTCCGCTAAAATCCCATTTTTTCGACACGATTACACTACTATACCATACTGCGTATGATAAAGTAAAAAATCATTATTGTTATGTAGTTTATATTATATTTTATAAGTTTAACAATTGCCCCTAATTCCCACTCTAAGCATTCCAAGCATTAGATAATAATGTTAGAGAAGAACAATTTCTTTTTTTCTGCTGCTAGTGTAATAATTAGGGATTATTGATGTCCGTCCGAATTTGGACAAAATGCGTTCAATTAATTGTAATATAGCAAACGATATAAAATATGTTATTTTCGTATGTAAAGACAACAATAGAGTCTTATGTGTTACTTCTAATCATGTACATAGTTCCGACACACATGTCTGATTTAAGGACGTGCTATATTTACATGTACCTAATTCCGACACCCCTAAATTTGATAAAAATAGTGTTAAAAGTAGTACACCGTAATATTATGGAAATGTAAAGCATTTTAAGTAAATATTATTATATATAAATATTAAGTTATATTAATAGAGTCTTAGTTACTGTTATCCTGTAGTGATGTTAAAAGAAGTTGAATTGCAGTTACCTTATAAGAAAAAAATCAAGCATCACTCAATTATCAAGATCTCGTCTTCTGACCGTTAGAACATTGGTAGAATAACAAACGATTGTGGGTTGATAAGTGTTTTGTCAAATCAACACGGATGTCATAAAATAAAGCACAATGTTGTAGATTTCTTATTTTATCCAACTAAACAGAAATATAATTTTGGAATTCAGGGCAGTGGCTGAATTTGGGACGTTTACTTTAGTAAAATTTTTGAATCGAATAAAAATAAGTATAATATAAGGATATCTGATAAGTGAATAGACCACAGTGTGCTTATGTGTATTATTTACATGAGGAAAACTAGTACATTTCCACGTCGTTAACCATTAGATTATCAATTATGGTTCACTACAAAAACGTATGTTTTTTTTTTTCGGGGTAACAATTTAAAAAGCTCTCACGTGACCCTGAATAATCGGAACGCAGTGAACCTGCACGCCATTAGACTGACCTTATTGACTTGACATGCATTTAGTTTTTCCATGCTAAAGGCTTAATGTTACGGTATCTATGTTTTGCGCAAAAAATCATCCGTAAAAAATTCATATATTATATATGTTACGTTAAAATGATTATTATTATAATCAGCGAGAGGTGGTCCCTGTCACGGTACCCGCACTGCGGTCAGTAGTCCTTTTGTACCCTCAATAATTTTAGTTCAGAAGTCCTGTCCTCTTGATTAAGTATCGGATTTTTCTGGGATCAGTTTTCGTATCTCATCTGGGCTACGTTAAAATGATAAACTGTAGTAAATGTATACACATACTAGAAATTGTTGGAAAAAAATCTGATGTGGCCAGGCACATGACTTTATCATACAAAATATAAAATTAATAGTTTAGTTGCATGAGAATCTATTTGATTGAGATAAATCGTGTCTGCATTAACATTAAACTAGTTAGTCAGGATTTGACAGATTTTTTGATAGTCAATAGTATCAATAGTAGGTATTGTCAAAGCATCAGCATTTGACACTACCTACTGTCCTCAGAATAATAGTTATTTATCTCACAAGTGCCGAAAGTACGGAATAGCGCGACGAGCGGTGATGCGGCGCCGAAGGCGGAGCGTTGCCGTCGCATGTGAGCCAGTCGCGCTGTGTTGTTTTCGGCAGGAGTGACATCAACGTTTTTTGTGTTGCTTTTTGAGAACCACGTGCTTAAAAAAATTCAAAAATGGTTATATTTTTGTATAGGAAATGTTAGGTTGATACCACTTCTACGAAACGTCAAGTTTAAAAAGCTGCTTCAAATTCTGGCAGATTTATATTCGTTCATGATACTGTAGATGTCACATCCGTACCAACATACTAAAGTATGTTCTTAGTATGACAATGTTCTTCCTACAGTGCCTGAAAACCCACTATATCCGCAAGATATTAGTCAATTATTACCTGTTGGTAACCCTACATTTGTGCCAAGTTTTGTACAAAAACCTATTATTGGTGTTAATATACTTATGGAGGCCTGTATGTCTCAAAAAATAGTTCTATTGGTTAGTTATTGGCCTAATCTCACAATTTAATCACGTTGGTTAGAATTTTTATCTTTAAAAAAACTCCATACATCAACACAAAACAAACATTTTAGTATTAATGTATTATTTTTGGACTGTTATGGTTAGGGACATTAAGTTAACTAAAATTGTAGTAACATGGCATGGATGGTAATTTATGATATCTACAGTATTTATATCGGCACCAATTGAAATAGCTACGATTTGTATAAAACAAAATCTAACGTGCTTATACATCGCTTTGTTCAAAATCTGGATCATTCCAGCTGTCGGACTCAAATATTGATTTGTTTAAGATTTGTTTAGACCATATTATTTGTTTTAATGATATTTGACCAGAATTGATTTTTGTTTGAAGGAATTAGTGTAACAAATACATTTTAAGAAAAGGCAACACAATATTTAAAAATGAAATTGTTATTTAAAATGAGTTGGATTTTTAAAATGTAAAATATAATAGGTGCAGTACATAGCAAAATGATAAAAATTTTCTAAAAAGAATCTAAATCTAAATAACAATCTAAATAAAAACGATGTAATGACACAAACGGACATGAACCGCTCCTAGCAATAGTTACAAAGTCCACTCCAGATAATAAACTGAAAAGAATAATGGTAAATAAATAATGGTAAATAAAATTTATTTTCATTGTAGTCGGCTGTTTTACAGCTCCAAAGCCAACAAGCACCATTGTATGCACTTTAACGATGTATACGTTTCGTGTCTAATGTATGGAACACATTCACTGTACAAATTGAAAAAAAAAAAATAACCGACTTTCAGCAAAAGCACTAAAACACAGTTTTTGTCTCGTATATCATCTCCAAGTAGCTAGTTAATGCCATATGAAGGTGTGTCCACAATCCACATCAATAATAATTATAATTTACGTTTTGATGTTTCTACATTTCCAACAATATCTCCGAAACAGTTTTAGATTCATGTTGATTTAGGGTTGCCAACATTGTGCCTATGCTGACCCGGAGAAAAATAATTATATTGTGGAATATGAGTTTAAATTAATTACAGCCGCCACAAAAATGTGCGGCTTCGACACATACTTTTTAACAACGCTTTCAAGGGAAATCGCTGCAAACTGTATGATTAGAATAACAATTACTGTATTATCATATTTTAAAAAAATATTTAGTGGTCGCTACAGTTACTCGAAAGATTGATGCTTACCTTTAGTTAAGCCGGAGAATTTAACTGAAAATCCGTGTCTCCGGGTCAAAATAACTATGTTTGCAACCCTATGTTGATTTGGCTTTTTGATATAATTTTGTCTCTCCCATACCCAGGGGCGCGGAGAGAAATGTTCGGGCTCGTAACATGTCTGTGGACCGGCCCCCTCCCCACAAAAAAACGGGTTAAAAATATTAACCATTTATGTCAAAAGTTTACAATAGATTTGCATCAGACAAAATAATACAACATTTGCACAAATAAATATTTTTAGTATTTACAAACTGAACCAACTGTTTAACTGAAACTGTAAGACATTTTTTACATATTTTAAGAATTTGACGGGCACTCTATTGATCTAATATGATTCTATCACACATAATGATACAGAAATTAACCATTTTTACACTGTAAAGTGATTTCCTTTCGTTATATTGTTTCATCAATACAGAATATTATAAGTTTTCAATAACTTGCAGTCTCGAGGTGTGTGTCCTTTAGATGCCATAAATTCATTTTATTTTGATCTTTTGTGATTTTGCCCAGTGACCAAAAATAAAATCTATATTCTAAAATTATCGGCGAAAAAGCATTTTGTGTCATTACTATTGCTCCATATCTAATTTGTCTGTTGTGTATTACAAATTGGATTTGGAGAAATAGTAATGAAACAAAATGTGTAAAGTTATGTTTAGTTTTACACTAGACTTTGCAGAAACAATATAATAGAATAAATTAAAAATTAGAGAGTAGAAATGGGACAATTTTTAATTTTGTTTTATATTAGTGGCAATTGTGATTTGTTAATATTTTTTTCAAACTTCATGAAGATTACTGAGAATTAATATTCAAAACGTTGATATTAAAATGTATGTCATTTGATATTAGCAGATATGTCATACAAATAGTCATAATAGCAATAGCTATTTGTGTGACAGCAATGTTCTATTTTGTTTTGTGTAGAGTAGGTCGTATGTTTTGTATAGGCAAAACTGGGAGAGCTGAAGGTGATTCATCGCTTAAAATCGTATGAACCAGGATATGAACGTACCGCGTGAATTGGTTCTTAGCTGTGTATATTAAGTTGCCTACTAGGTAGTTCGTTCAAGATTAATATTTAATTATTAAAAATACTGTCATTTAATTGTGATAATTGTCCTATCTAATTTATATATCCATCATTAGCATGTTTAACAGAAGCAAAGTGAAAACATACCAACGAAAACATCTTGTTCACATCACACGTTCGTGCTCGAATTGGAGGTTAGGTTGCTACCGCTGTCATTCGTTCTTATGGTTCTAAGAACAGACGTACTTTTTTGTCTTGCCCATTTAACTTATACAGCAGACGTATGAAAAGTATGCTATTTCGTTTTAACATGCGTCAATATTTAGAAATATTCTGTAACGTATGTCTAAAATAACAGCTGAAATCTATGAGTAATCTTCAGCTCTCCCAGTTTTGCCTATAAAGATTAATATCAGTACGTATCTATTAAAACTTAAAATCAATTAAAATCAAATTTGGTTAAACTAAAATTCAATCCACATTAGAAATTAGAAATTAGAAATTTATTTAGCAATTCTGTACAGAAAAAGGTAAAAAAAATATATATATACATGTATATGCACACAACTCAATTTCAGTTAGGTGTTTTCCGATGTTAGGTACGGGGTAGATCTTTGATCAATTCTTCTAGGCTGTAGGGAGCAGTTTGGATGAGGTGGCTTTTCACTCTCGCAGAAAAGAACCCCATACTTCCAGTTTTCCATTCTGTGGGCAGCATATTGTATATCCTAACTTGATGGGCTAGATGAGCTGTTGTCGTTAGACGGTGAAAGTCGGTCTGCAGGGCGTTACGGTTTCGGGTGTTGTGGTTGTGTTTGTCAGCTTGCCTCTCCATACTGCTTGCTCCTTTGTGGATGGTATTCATGCAACGATGTATGTATGTCGCATGTATGGTTAGAATCCTGTTTTGGATAAACAGTGGTTTGGCATGTGTGATTGGCGAGGCACCTGTTAGACTTCTTATGGCTCTCTTCTGCAGTGGAAGGATGTCTTTTGCATGTACACTATGGCCCCAAATCTCAATCCCATACATCATGCGTGCTTGGAACATGGACATGTAAGCCACCCTCGCTGCCTCGTAGCCTGCCGTCCTTTCCGTTCTTCTTATCGCATGAGTTATTTTGCTTAAGGTCTTCATGAGGGTAGTGATGTGGCTTTTCCAGTTAACACGAGGGTCTATTATGATTCCCAGGAACCTGACTGAATTTTGAGCTTTTTTCCATCTGTCCATTTCGAATGTTAGTTCTTCTGTTTTTGCTTCGTTCAGAGTCAGGTTGTTGGATTCAAACCAATCTTTTGCTTGGGCAACATGGGTTTTTGCGTCTGTGTCTAGTTCGTCCCTCGTCTTAGCAATGGTGATGAGAGTGGTGTCATCAGCGTAGATGATTGCTTCGGCTTGTAGGTTGGACGGAAGATCATTCATAAATATTATGAATAATACCCCTCCCAGAAGACTTCCTTGGGGAACACCTATGTTTGTCTCCTTGAAGCTACTGCACTCTCCGTTGAATCGCACTTGTTGTAATCGGCTTGTTAGGTACGACTCAAACAGCCTCAAACCGACGCCACGTACTCCATGCTTTTCCATCTTTTCCAGGAGTATCTTGTGGGACATAGAGTCGAAAGCCCGACTGAGGTCGCACATTTGGGCTTTACAGTACATATGTTTTTCCAGAGCATTGTAGACGGTTTCAGTAAGGCGTTTCATGGCGTCCTCAGTGCCTTTGCCCTTCTGGTAAGCATATTGTTGGCTTGATAAGAGCTCATTTTGTCTAAAGTGTTTCAGTAGCCTTCTTTGCATCAATTCTTCCAGGATTTTCGATAGGGCTGGTAAGATGGCAATTGGACGATAGTTTTCACATTTCTTCCGATCGCCTTTTTTGTGTACTGGTGTGATTCTGGCAATCTTAAGTTTTTGGGGGAAGATTCCGGTTTCCATAGAAGTGTTGAATATGTCGGCTAGTGGCTTTGAGATGTATGTTATTGCACGTTTTAGGATTCGAGTATTAATACCAAAAACGTCCTCTCCCTGTTTTAATTTCATAGCTTGTGTTACGTTTTCAATTTCAATGTGGGTGGTTGGTTCCAGAAACAATGATCTTTGCCAGGCTGTTTGTTTTAGCGTATTCGTGTGACGATTTGAGATTGTATGTGTAATGTTTGTGAAGTATTGGTTCAGCTCTTCGCATGCTGGGGCGTCTGGTTGGTGGGTGGGTCTTTTTTGCCCTATTTCTCGGTGAATGGTTCGCCATATTGTCTTACACTTCTCCTGGGATGTTAAGATTATATTAGTGTTTCTGGTTTTATGTTCATCTTCAGCCATCTTGACATAGAAACGCTCATAGTTTTTAAGATTCTTGTAGCTTTCTTCATCGCCATTGGCATCCTGAACTCTCCTCATTAGTTTTAGGGTCTCACGAACGTCACTTAATTCTTTGGAGTGTGTCGGTTTTCTGCTTCTCAATGTTTGTGCAGTTGGAGGGAAAACATTGTTGTGATGTTTTGTGAGTATGCAGATAAACCTATCCATTCCCTTATTGGGGTTGGGCTCCTCCTTTATAGTGTTCCAGTCCTCCTGCTCGAGTCGTTGTAGGAACTCGGCTATGTTTCTTTCAGAGTATATTCTTTTGTAGTGAACTTCATTACTTGGAATCTCGTCATAAGCTACGTGCAATAGCAGAGCTTTGTGATCCCCGTAGTTGGGCTCTGTTGTTTCTGCACATACGTTGGTTAGGTTAGTAAAAGTGTTGTCGATACAGGTTCTACTGGTGGTGGTGACTCGGGTTGGTTCATCGTACGTAGCTTTGAGACCATACGATGTCATGAGGTTTATTATCAGTTCCTTTTGTATATTGTCGTTGTGGAAATGAACATTAAAGTCACCAGTTACAATCACTTTTGTGTTTTCTTTCACCATGCTCTGTACTTGCGAAAGAGTGATTTCCATTGTTTGGAGGAAGGCGTCAAAATTTCCATTTGGTGATCTATACACACACATTACAATACAGTTTTGGTCTTTCAGATAGGTTCCCACAATTTCGCAGTCCGGTTCTGTTGAATTGCGTTTTATGTCCTCTTTTTCGATAGCCTTTATGTCATTACTCACATATATACAGACCCCACCATGCAAATAATTTGATCTGCAGAAGCAGCTTATTTTGGTGTAGCCTTGGATGTTGTAAAGGTCTTGATTGTCGCTGGTTAGCCAATGTTCGGTTGCACAAATGACCTTAGCTCTTTCCGAGTGTGCGAGTGTTTCGACGGCTCTGGCTTTATTCGTTAAGCATTGCACATTTGTTGTAAGGATTGTAAGTCGCTTTGCTTGTTATGAGAGGTTTAGCCTGCCTCTTTGTTTCTGTTGCTCGGAATTCATAAAATATCAGCTGCTTGTTTTCGCATGAACTCCTGATGTTTTTTGAAATCAAATCTCCTAATACCAACATTTATGGGCCAGAAGTCCGTGTTGTAAAGGTGATCTTTCTTTATTAATGGTGCAGTAATAACAAATCTCTTCAGTTGGCTCGGTTGTCCTGGGATTTCTTTTACCGTTACATCTTCTTTTTCGAAGCCTTGTTGTTTTTTGATATAGTTTGTTATGTGTTCCTCTGTTGCGGTATTCTTGACTCGATATAGGTATATCCAAGCCTTTTTATCAGGTCCACAGAATCCTTTTTCCGTCACCTCTGCAGTGCCGAGTCTCTTCGGTCTGTGGTTGCGTGTTGTGTAATGACTTGTTTGCTCAGCACTCTCACTTTCTATCATTCTTCCGTTTAAAATCTTTCTGGTGTTGTGTTCATTTAGTGCTGCATTTACTTGCTGTTTTGTTATTTGGTATACTGGAGTATCGCTTTTTGAATTTTTCCTTGTTCGGTCTCTTTTCTGTCCATTATTGACATCTTCTAGGTTAGATACTTTGTTTGCTATTGGCATACCATTATTCTCAGTGTTGCCAACTTTCGCCTTCGAATTTACTACCATTGCTGCATAGGTTATGTTATCTTTGTTTTGGTTATTTTCGGTATTTTTCCTGTCGCTAATAAGTTCTATTCTAGCGTATAACTCCTTTATTAATTGTTCCTTTGCCCCTATTACATCATCTCTTATCCTTATTTCGGCGTCCTTGCTTTCAAGTAGTTTTTGATATAGGTGTTCGATTTTCTTTATGGCATTCCCAGTACCTTGCTCATCATTGCTTCCACAGCAGTTTATTAGTGCTGCACCAACGGTTTTTGCATCCTTCCAGGCCCTCTCTTTGCATCCCGTATGATATGCTTCCCCACAATTTGTGCACACTACTGTTTTGAGAGTTTTATTTTTACAACACTTATAATAGACATCTTCATCTTCCGCCATTTTGTTTCACATTGTAATAACATTTAAAAATTCTTTGTAAAATACTACTCAAAATCTTAAAAATCTTAAAGGGATCATTATTTTATATGGTTTGCATTGACCAAAACAAATCTTCATTGACTGTCTGCATTGAATGGAAAATCAATACAGAGCTCAAAGATACAGAAACAATTCATACAGCAGTGAAAAAAAAAAGTAATTTTGCGTTCGTTATGTAAATGTGAAGGATTCATCTAAAATTACGATTCCGCAAATTAATTTCAACAGTTTTCACTCTAGTATTACATAACATGTACGGCAGGGTTGCCAGGTCTCCGCCATTGCGCCGGAGTCTGCAGCATTTGAGGCTCATCTTGGGTCTCCGGCAGGCATTCAAGCATCTCCGGCAAAATCAAACATGAAGGAAATAGTTTTACATTATTGTAAATAATATGTCGTCGGCTTAAAGGTAAAATGGTAAAAGTCACTAACTAACAATTTGTTATATTTTATTGAAGCACGAATTAATTGTGGCCCAAAATATCTGCAAGCCTGTTGAACGTGGCTTTTGCAAATGGAAACTGCATAGGCGATTATGATCTATTCTTTGCCAAAATCGCAAAGTTGCGTTTTTAGACCTGTTTGGGTTTGGCACATGCGAGATGAAACGGCCTAAATTTTTTAATCAGAATCAAGTTGACCCTACATCAATTATTTTAATATTTTTTTTTATTTTTACTTTAAAAATGATTATTGTTTTTAAGTCACTAACTAACAATTTGTTATATTTTATTGAAGCACGAATTAATTGTGGCCCAAAATATCTGCAAGCCTGTAGAACGTGGCTTTTGCAAATGGAAACTGCATAGGCGATTATGATCTATTCTTTGCCAAAATCGCAAAGTTGCGTTTTTAGACCTGTTTGGGTTTGGCACATGCGAGATGAAACGGCCTAAATTTTTTAATCAGAATCAAGTTGACCCTACATCAATTATTTTAATATTTTTTTTTTATTTTTACTTTAAAAATGATTATTGTTTTTAACAATTATTTTATATTTTTTCTGTAATGTTGTCAGTCGACAAGATTATAAAAAATATGCTGGGGGAGGTATGGTCATACCTCCCGTCATCATCTCCGGCATTTTTGTGAGCCTAATCTGGCAACCCTGTGTACGGTAAAATTATATATTTTTACGGTTTATATGTAAAACTACTGTTCTTCTAATAATACATTTGCATTCGGATATTTACAGTTTTAGCACTGGAAACATTAATTTCCAGTTTTGGTGTACTCTCACAATAAACAAAAGAGTGGGCGCTTAACATATTATTATAATTATAATAAAAATCGAACAGTTTTATAAAATAAAATATTTATCTTTTGCCATAGTAACGCAAGATGTTGCTTAACTTAATAAAGGCCCACTTAAGCAAGTTAAATAAAAACATTTAAGCAAGAAATTAATAGAAAATATTTCAGCAGCTTTCTTGAAAATACAGTTTATTGCAGAGAATTAAAATACCTGCCTACGCTGACATAATTATTACAATACAGTTTCAAATTTCCTAGTTGATGGGGTGGTCCATGAAAAATTTGGGATTATAGTCGAATTACTATTAGTAGAGCGTTGACAGAGACAACCTACATCGTGTTTTTCCTTAAATAAAAGAGTGATGTGGTATGTTTTAAGCGTTCTACTTATAGTGACTACATATACAATACAATTTTCAAAAAGCGGGAGAAAATTAGATAGGACTTAAATTCAACAATTCACGCCGACATTGTCACTTGTCACACAGTCTACCTGACTCTCGCGGGGGTGTGAAATAATGGTTGGGCTATTTTTGCTGCCGGGCCCTTTTCAATGCCGGGCCCCTGGCAACAGTCATAGGTTTCACCCCCTTTCGGCCGCCGTGACTATACCTACTACAAATAGTAGGGTTTATCGTAAAATGTTATATTGCCCTTTATCACATCAACTCCCGATTGCAAAAGTTTAAATTTTATGTGGCGTCGCTTTGGAACGCTGAGGATAATCCGGCTCACAACCAGACGGTTGGCAACGAATTTATTCTGACCCATGGGTCAGATATCCATTAACGCATTAAACGATTAATAATGTATGGTTATTCATCGTTCAATTTTCCAAACACTTTTAAATTACTTAGTACTAATTACATTAATATTTTCATGAATATCGCTTTCATTTAATTCATTTATGCATTTGTAGTTTCAGGAAGTTGAAGCATGAAGCCCAACGCAACAAACGCAATAGTGCATCATCCATTTGCAATTTCCACCCGATAAGTATTAAAATAATTATCATCGGCGTAAAACAACGCCGGCATACAGTATGGTAGAATGCACGGACTGGAATTTCACAATGGAGAACTGTTCGATTACATCCTATTTGATATTGAGAAGGGGCCCCCAACAGCTACCCCTAGAACTTGCGATTCCTGTCACCGTCATCAACGCCATAATATTCGTAACTGGCCTGATTGGCAACGCAGCGGTCTGCCTGGTAATTGTCAAACACCGAAATATGCACACCGCAACCAATTACTACTTGTTCAACTTGGCCGTTTCGGACTTGATACTCCTTATTTTCGGTAAGTTTAGTTATAGTTGCTTGTCAAGGGTCTTTCGATAGGGGTCTCTCGATCACCAGTATACGGCGTGGTAATTAAGTAGGGGATGAACTCGATAACTCCGTTAATGTTTGCGATAGAGCAAAATCTAAAACTGATATTGCGATTGAAATTACAACGCATATGAAAAAGCTATCAACGGTTATGACGTCATCAAGTTTTTGTCCTATGGCAACCTATATTTTGTTTCATTATTATAGGATTTTTTATCTGTATTCGAAAGTATAAAATTTTGAATAGGTTACAGATAAATCAAGAAAAACCTGATAATTTTTGGCCAAGGTACAAAAATTGTCTGTGTGCGTGTGTGTGTATGTGTGTATTTGTGTGTGTGTGTATGTGTGTGTATGTATGTGTGTGTGTGTATGTGTGTGTGTATGTGTGTATGTGTGTACTCGATTATTGTGGCGACGATTTCGGGGAAACTACTAAAGGTATCGGGACTAAATTGCATATTTAGAAGTTTCATGAGGAAACTTGCTGAAAAGGCTTTTGTTCAAAAGGGCCCAACGGAACTGGATGTTTCCTCTAAGCAGTTTTCATTGTTTTTGCAAATGAGCCGCCATTTCTGTAATTTCGTCAAAAAAGTTAAATAATAAATTAAAGTGGAGGAAATTTTGTATAATTTATATCTATGGCATTTTTTGGTAAAATTAATAGTTTAGCTGTATGATCAAATTCTTTTTGATCGATATCGTGTGTGCATTAAAACTTAGTTAGAGAAGATTTCGCAATTATTTTCATTCTGACAGTAGGTGTCAAAGGCTGGTTTTTTTGACAATACCTACTGTTAAAATTATCAATACCTATACGTATTAGGGATTATACGGAGCTTGTTCTATAGCGCCAATGTGTCGTCTCGGTTCCAACATTGTGAGACGGAGATATCCATTATGTCTATCGATGTGGTGCCCGGGATCAAACCGCGCATTCGTGGCCAGTAGTTATTAGGACCGTCGACAGATGGCACTATTGCAGCTTAAAGTGCGCGGTCGGTATTACCGCGGCCGTTAGCCAGTAATAACGCCAAACCAGTGACAGCTCATAGATAACCTTATACATGTGGCAGCTCACTAACGCCAAACTACTGACAGCCCATAGATAACCTCATACATGTGCCAGATGGTGGTAGCACTATGGCAGCCTATGGATACAATCCAGCAAATCGAATCCACAAACTTGACGCATGCGTAGTGTATCCAGTTGCACTACGTAGGATGAGATAGAGATGTCGCAATGATAGTGTTGGAACAGCCTGCTGTTACCAACATTCTTTATATAATTTTATATTTAAATATTATATTTATATGATATTATCAAAGTATCTGTCAAATCCTGTATGATATTGTATATTGTATTGTATGATAAAGTTATGTGCCTGGCCACATCAGATTTGTATTGATGTAGTTAAAATATTTGTCAAACAAAATCTTAAATTACTCATCATAGGTACATACCATAATAATTATAAGTTATAATAATAAGTTTATATTAATAACAATAATAAGTTAATATTAAGTAGTTTGGCAACATCAATACTGTTGGCTGAATGAATATAAAGTTCACGTTCCATTTGAACGTGAAGATGATTTAGTTATAAACAGGGCCGTCTTAAGATATTCGATGCCCGTGGGCTACTAAAATTAATGCGCCCCTCTTTATAAGAAAATACAAGATATAGGTAGCGGATGCGGATGAGTTATACAAAAGTGTCAGAACTAGAAAAAGCTAATTCATTACCATTATGCTACACAAAAACATAATATTTAACAAAATTTGAAAAAAGACGAAACCAAAAAACATCGTTTATATTTAACAAAACCAAAGTTACTTATATATTTGCTATCTTTGCATTTCTTCCAAATTGATATCATACGTAGATAGATCAGACTATATAAACAAAATAGTCAAATTATTTAATTTGCTCTGCCCTAAAGAGGTGGTAAATAATTTGATATCCTTTTCAGTGCTACAATTCGCCGCTGCAATTTATAGTGGCATAACTGAAAAAATGCGCAGTGCGTAGTGCTGTGGTCACGTTAGGAAAAGTAAACGCAATTATTGAGTCATTTATTATCTTTGAGAAACTGCCAAAAGCGAAACATTTGATTATATTTTCCATAAAATATAAAATAATCTTAGAAAAACATAAATTAGCAGTTCCTGTAGTGCGAGAATTACTATGAATTCTCTTTATAGAAAATAAATTTGGAGTAAATTGGATTTTAAACCATTTCTTCATATAATAAAATGCCAGTCTAGTTTGTACGAAAATAGTCCAAATACTCAAATTTTGCCAACATAGCCTTGTGTTACATAATTCGATGAGCAAATTTCACATCGATTAAAGGATGCAATAATTATCATAATAATTTATAGTATAAGTCTTTACATTCCTAATAGGTGAAGAAGGTGGTCTCCGTCTGGTTCTATACAAATCTGAGCCGCTTTTTCTTTACTGTAAATGTTATTATTTTGGATTTAAGCCATTTGAGTGTTAGGCCGACACAGTTCAACAAGTTGTAATTTTCATATGTATTGTATGTATACAGTCAGCGCGTAAAGTATGAAAATATGAGTTATTGTACAAAATTCTTGAACACGTTGATTTTTAACTCTTGGAAACATGGATATTCTAAATTGAATGGAATATGAAAATGTGTTTTGGATAAAATTAGTTGCTTTGTGCACGAACACGGACTCACCTGTAAGATTTTCGAGACAAAAATTTGTCAAAAACCCGAACCCAATGTTCTAGAAACTCAAAAGGGTCTCATAGTAAACCTTAAACTTTGTACTTTTACCTGAAATCCTGAATGTGTGTTCAGAATATTTGAATCATTTACAGCGATTCTAACTAGTTTGCTGATGGATCAATTCCTATTGCAAATCTACCTAAACGGCCTATTCGCTTCTCGGTCACAAACAAAATCCTTAATTTTTATACGTTTTCTCGAAAATTTTCTAGTATAAGGTTATGAAATGTGTATGCTGCCATGAAGACAATTAACAGATCTATCAGAATTAACAAGAAAAGTATGGTGTTGCCATTTACAAACAGTGTCGATGACGTCATAAGTACAAAACAATTGAAGAGGGAAATTGATTTTGTTACAAATATGTTTCCAGTTTCCGAGATTTTGTCATACTTCCATACTTTGCGCGCTCACTGAATATTTCTTAAGAAACAAAAACAAAACAAAAATAATACGTCAGTTCAATAAGAACAGTCAATAATTGAGTAATAACCCATTATCATTTCCAAAAAAAAAAACATTTCAAACAAGCTAATATAAAAGAAAAGCCCAACAAATTTAGAAAACACCAAAGTAAAACATGCAGTTATCTTTATTAACAATGAACATCGATGAAACTGTGATCAAGTAGATCAGTATCATATATTGATCTCATACATGTTTACTAGATGTCTCATATATATCTATATATCTACTAGATGTCTCAGGCATCCAATTTTCTATTTCATTTAGAACAGGATAGGTATTTGTTTAATTTTGTGAAAAGATTTACAATAAAAATAACTAATAACAAAATAACTAATTAAAAATAATAGAACACAAAAATTGCCGCCCCCAAAAAGTTGGCGCCCCAGGGCTATAGCCCATTTAGCCCTGTGGTTAGGGTGGCCCTGGTTATAAAGCCAGTTTAGTTATAACTAAAGCTGTGATTATATGCCAAATGCATATGGTGTACTTTTTTACTCGTTTTCAAGCATAATAATAGAGAATATTGCATATTTGGTCATATTTGCATATCTTTGTATTCTTGTTTTGTTTTCTAATGCTTTATTTACATAGAGGTCAGAATCCTTTCGCTACACGGTAGTGAAGGGTTCCCTCTGGTTGTATAGTTTAAAAACAGTTTTATACCAACGTTTCCTTCAGCAGTAAAGCATTGGATCTTCGTACATTTCATATTAATTTGAGATTAACGCCATGGCGGAGACAAATTCTTTAGTGCCAATGTGGATCAAAGATTATCCTGAACTCATTCTAAATAATGGCAGCGTGTTCTGTAAAGACTGTAATAAACAAGTTCATTTTGCATGTTTTTTTTATAATTTTTATGATAAATTCTTATGTATTTTAAATACCATGCGATAAAAATTTTTTGTCAAATATATTATCTTTTGTGCCTGTATTTTACCTTACCTTGCCCATATAATTTACAAAATATGTGCATATATATATACGCAATGTGCATATATCTCTGTTTTTTGGTGCATGTAATTCACAGCGTTAGTTATAACCTATTAAAATTTGTATACTGTTTAGAACAGATTAAAAATCCTATCATTTGAAAAAAAAATGTTCGAAGACGCAGCAAAATGTTATAATAACGGGATGTGTATCGACGTCCAACGAATTCAAGAATCCGAAAGGAATCGTAACAAAGTTATCAGAGGAGAGTATACGTATTAGGGTAAACCTTATTTTTATACCATCATTTTTTTGTTCATGCGACCTAAACTCATTTTATAGCCTGGTAAAAAGATAAGTAAGTCATGTAAAAGGTAAACTCAATTGGACAACGGTAAGGGGTACCAGAATCGATTGCTAGTTTGAAAATTTCCGGTTTTTCTTTCTAATTTGACGTATAATTTTAACATTCCAAATATAGGCGTATCGTAGTTTGGTTGACTAATGACAATAAATTATATTTAAAAATTTATTTCCCTTTTACGAATTTGATTTAAAATATTTTAAATGTAGAATAGAAAATTGGGGTGCGTTTAACAGGTTAAAAATAAACCTTCGAAGAGATGACTGGAATGAATTAATTACCAAAATGTAAATAACTACTAACGGTAATGATATATTTTCTTGATGGAGCTTCTTGGCACATTTTACCATGCGAGGCGGAAACTTATTTCTTGCTCGAATGAAGTTCATCTTAACATCGGAGGAAATTTTTAATGCTAGTACAAGTACTTTTTATAAATGTTATTTACATAACTTTTTAAGGAATTAAGATAGAACTATGCTACTTGTTAGCCTGTATGACATTGGGTGGTATGAATAAAAGGAGTTGTGATATGTTCATATTGCAAGGTTGTATAGTTGGTAGGTGAAGAAATAAAAAACCTTTTTTCCTTTGCTTCGATATTAATTTACTGGGTACCGGTTTCGGCGAACTTACGCCATCATCAGCCCAATCTACAAAATACATTTGAGTTACAATCGTGGAATAAACAAATGATGTACAATTATAAATCTTAAAAATAATAACAGTAATCAGTGACATAAAAAAGGGGGGGGGGGGGGGGCATATAAAAGACAGAACCTCGTTGTAAGGTTAATTTCATTGTGTGAAACTTACAGTCTAGATATAGGGTTTCACTACCAGCATTCACGTGGTGATCTCTCCATCCAAATGAGGAAAATCGTGGAAAAACAAACACCAAGCAGGCGCAAGGAGTTAGTTGCAGCTGTTCGGCACGAGAATCTTCCCGCTGAAACCTTCGTGGATGTTTCAATCGAAGGGGGCGTTCGAAAAGTTCGGCAGCGAAAGAAGGACGTGACCTTGATCCGTCTTTTTCCGACCTTCTTTCGCTGCCGAACTTTTCGAACGCCCCCTTCGATTGAAACATCCACGAAGGTTTCAGCGGGAAGATTCTCGTGCCGAACAGCTGCAACTAACTCCTTGCGCCTGCTTGGTGTTTGTTTTTCCACGATTTTCCTCATTTGGATGGAGAGATCACCACGTGAATGCTGGTAGTGAAACCCTATATCTAGACTGTAAGTTTCACACAATGAAATTAACCTTACAACGAGGTTCTGTCTTTTATATGGCCCCCCTTTTTTATGTCACTGATTACTGTTATTATTTTTAAGATTTATAATTGTACATCATTTGTTTATTCCACGATTGTAACTCAAATGTATTTTGTAGATTGGGTTGATGATGGCGTAAGTTCGCCGAAACCGGTACCCAGTAAATTAATATCGAAGCAAAGGAAAAGAGGTTTTTTATTTCTTCACCTACCAAATAAAAGGAGTGTTTACTTTAGTATGAGCTTTTACTTCGTAGTATTTTGTGGAGTATAATCTATTACATAAAGTAAATACTTCAATGAGTAGTTTTTACTTATGCTAGAAGCTAGAAGTATAAACTAGTAGTAAATGCTAGAACATATTTCCAGGAACAAAAATGTGAATTTCGGAATTGCGCCAGACTCTGGTGTCCTGTGCGCTTCTTGGCGACGATGCACCCACAGACGTGAAAATTCCTTTAGAATTGCGTGTAGCTTGCACATTAGCTGCTAAATCCTTTACGGTTGAAATATTCTTCCCCATAAACTTTTGGTTTCATTATTCTGATATGGGTACAATCTATAGCCCCTATTGCTCCAGATAGCATCCAACCCTCTTTAGCTAATTCAATTTTGAGAGCAGTTTGAGGAAAAGAAATCCAAACATTTTTCTTCACCACTATTTTTTGTGAAACTTCACTAATTGTTTTTGAAACGGTTATTTTAAATGTGAATGGGTGATTCGGCAGCCATCCATTTAACATTTTTAGCATTGATCTAGGTGATGGTGCCTTATACTATAAAGTTATTTAAAATAATTGACCTAAATAACGAAATATTTTTCTATACAGTTCCTCACCATGCATTCTAAAATAATTTATTTCCCTCCTTGTCCTAAATTCATAAAAACAGCCATTTCTTACAGATTTTCAATTGAAGTAATAGATGTGAAGTTGCTCTATGAGTTGCTTGTTAAAAACTACACAAAACACTCCCAGATGGAGTAAATACTAGACAACAGTAGTAACTACTCTAGTATTGACTTGTATATACCAAAGTACATAACGAAAAGCATGAAGTAATTGCTCCTAGTACTTACTTTAGTCTTACTTCAAGAATAATGTAGAGTAAATGCTATAATTTTTAGTATTTACTTGAAGTAAAACCTACAACATGAAGGATTTACTTGAAGTAAAATATAATACTTTTTTAATCATACCACTCATTCACTATGTGAAGATAAGTTTTGTGAGAAAAAAGTGGCACCCCTGTATATGGAAGCGTGGATTCATACCTAGTGACAGAGTGGGGCAAACTATGACAGACTGGGGCAAACTCATGACTATGAGTAGTGAGTAGATCTACCCAGTACGTTACATTTTGCATGTGAAACATGTACTATCGTGAGCATTAAAAGCAGAGACACTCACATTTGCAGTAATTAAACCGCCAGGTTTGTAGAGCCGTCATGTATCCTAGCGACCCCCGCAGATGCCTACCAGCTCACGAAAAAGTGACGTCAGTGGTGTCAGAACGGATGAAACATCTAGTACGCTAGCAGTTTTGCGTGTTACGAGATAGCAGTTTGGGACGTCACTGGTGGACCTCGTCCCCGCCCCGCAAATGGCTGTCGGCATAACCTTGATTAAACCGAGCTTCGTAATGACATGTCAGTACCAATGTCATGTCACATAAATGTCATCGTGAATTTTGACGTAAGAAATAAAAATGCCGCAATTGAATTAATTTCAGAAGGCAATAATTCAAACTCATGATGGAATCACCATCAGAGAAATTGCTACTGAAGTAAGTGTAGGCAAGAATGCCGCAGAAAATAAATTTGTTGAAAGAGGAACCAGTTTGTAGGTTGGCAGATACTGTCAAAGTTTAGACTTTATAGGTTAACATCAATTAACGTCAATGTAAATATTACACAACTAAAATTGTTCAGAATATAAGTGCCTAATTTCATTTTTATTGTTATTGTAAAACTATGTGAAACAAGGCGATCTAAAAAACATTTTTCTATAAAAATGTTAAATATCAGGCAAGGAGATGTTTAGAGTCGCACTATCTGTTGGAAACTCCATACTGTCAGCTATTGAATGCTTTCAATGTAATTGCTTTAAAATACCGTTCGTAATTTTCCAATCAAGGCTTCTACGCTTGGACCAGATAAAAGTAAATCGTGAAAACATTAGCTTGTATGATTTTAAAAAAACTTTTTATTTTCTAACTTATACACTAAATTATTGTTAAACTAGGTACCTATTGTATTAGAACTTAACAGCCCGTATATACTGGGGTGTCGCCATTAGGGTGGTTCACTATTTTCTACTTAAATTTCTGCGGGACCCCTTCAACTTGATCCTTCATATCTATACTTTCTTCCTGTGAATTTTGAGATTGATAAAAAATACATGGCGTGACCAGAGATCATTTAGAATAAGTCTAATGTAGTAATATAAAAAAATATGAAAAAAACATTTTTTTCTCTCAAAATCAACACAATTTGCTAGGCCGTGGTTAGGCCTAGTACTGTTCACAGTCCGGTCAGTTGCTGTCACTAAATCTATAAAATTGTTCTTCTCTCAGTTTTTAGAGTTTCTTTTCAGTTTTCTAGTTCATTTTGGAAATGTGCTGCATAAATGTAGCACTGTTTCGCCTACGCCTGTTCTTCCATAATTGCAATTGCGATCCTCTAGTAGACATTCATGGTACGTTTTAGCAAATGCTCACTTTTGATATCCTCGTTTCCGCTGCGTTATGAAAATACTCTTGTCGTTCCTATGAATAAATCGCAATTTCCTCGAAATGCGCCTCCAAACAATAACTTTTATCCCCGTTGATAATCAAAGTAATCCCAGAGAGGGAATGTGTGGGAGTAGCAGAAGTTAAGTTGCTGCTGGATAACATGGAATGTTGATAAGAAGTTCATTGGAGATCATAAAGCTAACATTTACCCATTACACTTGAAAACGTTACATAACCATTTTATAATTCGAAAGGAAATATGGAGAGTAGATGCAGCTTAGTTAGAAGACTCGAGAATCCGTACTGAAATATGCCCGAGTTCTTTATAATTATCTTTACCATCATTATGATAATCCAAACCGGGACAGGAATGACGTTTGAAAATAATAATAGAAGAAATGTGAAAAATAGTTTAATTGAAAACTTAAATATAACGTAACGCAACACTCAATACAAATATAGTGCAAATAACCATGGTTTTCTTTTGTCATAAAAGAGTCTTTTAAAAAGACGATTTGCTTCGTAGATGTCAAACAAAAGTCTAAGGGTGGGGTTTTCAATTGCGGTTTAGCAGAGTTTAACTTAAACTATCGTTAGCGTCCATATGCGCGCTGTGTGGACCCTAATCATCAGGGGCGTAGCTACGGGGAGCAGTGGGAGCAAATTGCTCCAGGCGTACGAGTAGAGGGAGCGAAAAATTCGAAGAGAAATAAAAAACCCTTTGTGTAAAAAATGGCAAAAATTTCTAAATAAAATTCTAAGGACTTAAATGGTGTGTGATACTTTGCTTAAACTACGCTAACCTGCAATTGAAAAACCCAAATGTGGTCGTGACGAGGCTTACTAGGTTGATCATCTACAATTCGAAATGATATATCGCAAAAAGCACAAAAAGCAGGAAAACCAGGAGACCTACAAACTTCAGTTGTACCCCGAAGTAAACATTTAACAGTGTGTGCTTTTGGGTGGAAAATTTGTTCGCATGTGAAAATTTTGCGCACATACGTTTTACGTGCGTGTGCATACACATAAACAAACAGAAAACGTTAAACCTCACTTGATGAGCAATGTTTGAGAACGGATTTGTATTCAGTACAAAACACAACGAACAATAGCTACTTACTGTCAGTGTTAATTGATTCAAATACATTATTCATCTGGAGAGACAAAATATGAATGGTTAATATGAATGATAATATGCGTAATAGTGATAAGGAGAATGGAAAGTGGATTATTTGGAGGATTTCTATAGATTTGATTGGTCTGAATAAGAATCGGCATATAAAGATACCTATCAGCTTGTACTATTGCATATTGGTTTCCACATAAATCACATCAAAGAAACGCCGTCTGTTCAACACTTTCAGAAGTTAACAAATTTTCACGATAGTTTAAAGTATAAGGTTTAGGTTGGTTTAGGGTTTACTTTGGTTACTACTTGAAGTTTTCAGGTCTTGTGTTCCTTTTGCCATACGATTGCAAAGATGGCCAATTATAGTTAAAATTTTCATATAAAATTGTTTATATATTGATAACTGCAATACTTTGTATGACAATAAATCTGGTTAAACAAACAAACATAAACAAACTTTACACACAAACAAACTTAATTTCCTCTTTAAAACGATAATACAAGGAAAGTCATAATAAATCATAATGCAACAAACAAAATCTATAACTAACAAAACTAACCAAAGGCAATCTTTTGATATTGCATTCTTGTTGATACAGTAAATACTCCTTTACTGAATAAAAGACATTTTCCGTCAGTAACCGTCTCACTGTTGCTTTAAACTGCATTAGTGGAAGCAACTTAACAGCATCTCTAAAGCAAGTTAACCAGTTTTATCCCTTGGTAACCAACTGTTTTTTGGGAAGTTGGAAGAATCTGTGGTATGGTAAAGATAGGTGTTCTCTAAATATTATGTCATGAGAGTGAATTTCTTGCTGTTGTTGAAATTTTGAAATATTTACCCCATGATTTACCCCTACATAAACTAGACACCGATACAAACATGGAACACCCATAATTTTGTCAGGAATAAATAATGGTTTGGAGCTGTCTCTAGCTGTTATTCTGAAAAGCACACGTATAACCCTTTTTTGAGACACAACAACTTTTGTTGTGTACCTGGAAGAACGCCACAGTGGTATGTTATAGCTGACCACGCTTTCAAACTTTGCAAAGTACAGCATTTTGGCGATGCTTACATCCACCAACTGTAAAATTTTCCTTATTTGAAACGTGAGTGAGTAGTTTCGTACATAACATAGTTACCTGTATACTCCCAGCTCAAACAATTTTATCAATGTATAGTCCTAGCAATTTAATTTGACTTTTCTGTTGAGTTCTAATATCAAAGTGAATTTTTTGAAATGTATCCACGCTCAATTTTAAACTATTTGCGTTGAAGCAATTTTGGGCTTCCTTAGAGGAGTGTGCACTTGTCATCTCCAAATCATTCTCGCTATCAGCGATGTCAAAAATGGTTGTATCATCCGCATAGATAACCATTCTTGAACTAATGTTGGATCATTACGTCAAGATCATTTACGTAAATAATGAATAAAATCGCACAAAGACCGATCACTGAACAACCCCATGTGATTTGGGAAGTTATGAGGACATTTTCTCTTTTACAGCAACCAGTTGCTTTCTTGCCGTGACATATGATTTGAAGAGTTCAAGCGGCACCCCTCTGATCCCATAAAACTCTAATTTATTTAGTAATATTGAATGACTAACGCAGTCGAACGCTTTTGAAAGACCCACACAGGTAGCTGAGCACTTTTTTGCTTTATCTAAACCAGTAGCTATGTTTTCTATCACACTTATGGGAGCTTTGATAGTAGATGTATTCCTTATGTACTCGCATTGATGTAAACAAGAGATCTTTTTTTTTTCAAAATACTCAATCAGGCTTGCCTTTAGTAGTCGCTATTGATCGATAATTGTTCATATCATGCCTTGAACCATTCTTAAAATAGGTTATAAATTATCCCTTCTCTCACATCTTAAACACTTTTTATCAAACTACCACATAGTCTGTATACACAGCAATATTAAGGTTAATGATAGGCCAGCAGTTACAATTATTTCGAAAATCAAGTTGAATATCGCAGAAACTATTTAAATTACACAGGTGGAACTTGAAAAGAAGGAAGTGATACATCGATTTTGAAAAAATATTTTTTTTGTTTCACAGCTAAATGCAACAGGGTGTTATACAGGGTATATACATGAAAATAATTTTCCGTTGTTGAAAATGATGAGCCAAACAACTTCTTGTATAAAATATTTAACATAAATGCAGTATCGACTACCGCGCTCTATAAGGAAACGTGTTCCTTTTTTTATAACACAATCATTCTCAATATAACTGACTAAAATGCGGCAAAGTATACGATGCGGTAAACAAACGCGGTCTTTTATGTACATACATACTCCTATGTTTAATTTCTCTGTTGAAAGAGGCAGTTTAAGCAGATTAAGTCAAAAAGTACGAGATAAGGATAGTACAATTGGGTCTGCTTTGTTCTGTTAGTACGTGAACAACAGTTAGCAAACAATATTTGTATAATGCAAACGCACGTATGTTGAGTATAAAACATTCGTTTTGTTTGTGAAAAAGATGTATAGGTACCTATTTGTTCATCGGTAGGTGTCGTGGATACTATTGATTGCCTGCATTAAATATATTTGAAAACTTTTCGTGGATGCCTATAGGTTATTCCCATTAGACCAAAGTTATATCGTCTTCTGGGACTTCTTTGTTTGCACGGTAACTGAAATAACAAAGGTATATAGAATATAACACACAGGGCTCGAGCAAATTATTTTGCGGATCAGTTTCGACAACGTTTTTTTTTTATTATGAGCGAACGAAAGTTAATTAACTAATAATTGATCTACCTTGTGATTATTCTTCTTAGTTTTGACATTTTTAAATATAGTATTCTCTCTTTCTCTCTCTTTCTAAATTTGAAAAGAACGTGTTTATGTCGATTTATTAATTATATATGTTTTCATAAGGTAAAATTTTTACAAACACGCAAGAGTGGATGGACAGATAATACATTGAATTATTATCTGGCAACGTCTTTTTTCAAAAGTGTTCAAATGTAAATTTTTAGTCATTTTGCAGAGATAAATGTAATTTTAAACGTATGCTTTAATGGGGATGTTAATAATTTCCATTAAGCTTTGATACACTTTATATTATATTTAGTGCTATTTATCTACAGTATTAACTACAGTATCCTGTATTACGATAGGCCGCACTAGCTTAAGGATTACATTGAGTTACCAGTAATCCAAATCTGCTTGTCTTTGCTGGTCCAAATCTTAACTAAATAGAACAATACATTATAAAATTTTTCGTTCTATTAGAAAATAGAAAAGTTTGCACATTTGCATAATAAAATCGCCACACTCTTTATTAATACTATGTTTAAACGGGAGGTTGATTAAACCCCAAAACATTTATTTAGAAAAAAGATTGCAGTTGGAGATTTAGTGTTCTATGTAAAATGAGGAAAGGTTACCAAATTTCTATAATAAAATGAGCAGTATATTGAAAATATATTTAAACAGTAGCTTTTTAAAAAGCCAAAAAAGTTTTAGGTGAACAATTTTTTGAAATTTCTTACTGTTGGAGAATTATTTAGGTGTTTCATTAATTTTGCTTGGTAATTTTGAACGTTAAACCCCCATTTAAAAGCAAAATCGTGAACTTGCTATAGAAAGTCGCAAGTCTAGCGGTTATTAAATCTGCTGGATCAATGAACATATGAAAATTACCATTTCTATCAAACATTAGGATTTTTTTTCAAACGCAAATATGAACGATTGGTAGTTTTGAATATCTCAGAAACGATTTGCTTTACACAGGTACAACTTACATAGTTGGAAAGACTACTTCCTTAGTATTACAATATGGTATGATATATGAGTTTTCTTGGAAGTTTATCTTTTATATTTTGTTAACAAAAGGCGAAGCAGATTGGAAAGAGCAATTTATTGCTGCCGTTACTAATAGTGTTAATTCAAGGTATAGTCCAATATGATCTATTTTCTATTTTCTTTTTACTAAAAGTAATATCTCAATAAAAATAGATCATTTGATAAAGTGTACTCTTCGATATTTAATACGACGTCTAAATGCATATGTTTTAGTTAAATCGATAACAGAATATTTTGTAATTATTACAGTACTGTGATTTTGATAATGGCACCAATTCTCAATATTTTTTTAATTTTAAAGATATAGAAAGAAGTTATGAGCAGAACTTCTTTAAAATCAGATTTTAACCCTGCAACTAGGTTTTATTTATGGAATGCGTTGGAAATTTTGTACTAGCTTACTTGCATTGTTAATTCCCTTATTGTTGAAGGCGGCCTTATTCTCTGACAAATTTCCCAAGAAATACCGTAATATAATTGAGAACCGAGAAAATTAACATAAAACAATACTTTATCATACTGCGTATGATAAAGTAAAAACAAAACAAAAATGCAAGGTTTGCAATGAAACTCAGTATACCCAGTTAGATTGTAAACATTTTTTTAAATGACTTGTTTTGATATCTCAGCCAACGAAATAGCCATTAAAAATATGGCGTTGGTTGTGGCCCTATTTGCAAGACGCAGTAGGGAGTAGGTTTACACCTAAATTTGAATTAAGTATAGGGTGTATCGAAAAAACGCATTTTTCGAAATTCAAAATTGCAAGTTGATAGAAAGTAGTCCCTATGGACCTACATTTACTGCAAAAAAAATTAGCGCAATTGAAAAATATTTAGGCCTCTCGCAGGAGGCCTAAAGTCAATAGATGGTTAAGAGATTTTTCTTATTCAATTTAACAAAGTTTAACAATAAGGTGTGAAATTGCCGTATACAAAAATATATTACTCTAATACAACATTTAGATCACCTACAGTTTATTTAGATTCGATAGAATTTTAAGAATTATGACCTTTTTCGTATAATTTAAAAATGTGCTTAAATATTGATTAAAGTTTATTTGTCATAAAAATTTTTATTTTGTGCGGACATGTGCGTTTTGAAAAAGAAAAACCACTTAACATTTAAAAAAGCATAAAAATATTCCAATTTTTAAAGAAAACCATAAACATTCCTGCTGGAGACCTAAACATTATTCAATTGGGCCAATGTTTTTGTGGGTCCAGAGGGACAACGTTTTATCAACTTAAAATTTTGAATTTCGAAAAGAGCGTTTCTTCGATACACCATAAAGGAAGCACCTTGCAAATATTTGAGATACAGGGGGAGTCACGTTGTATATTGTGGATGCAACTAGATGGAATAAATGTTTTAATATATTGTATATTTCTTATTTTTTTGATTTTTTGTATGAAATATATTTAGTTTGTCACACTATATAGCATTTTTTATCATAAAAATGCAATTTTACCACAGATTTCACTTCTTTTGAAGCTATCACGAATTGCCAACTTTTCGGAAAATAATTTAGTATAAAATTGTAGCTCGTACAATTTTCTATACAAAAGGTCCTTATACTTCTAATGCAATTCGTCGTACTAATTCTTTCAATGATACGGGCTTCCTCAAAATTTGCGTCAAGTCTGTATCTTTCGGTTTATAGTTAATACCGCCACAGTGTAGGTAGGTAAATATTTGTAAAAAAGATTTTTGTCCCATTAAATCCTGTCGGAGGCCTTGGCACAAAAGCTTGTCGATCGATTTTTATTAGCAGTACCACACACATCAAGTTACAATGGTATATTTCCCGACATCAATTTAATTTTACAATTAATTTATTAGTTGAAGAATAGTATGTGAATATTAGAGATAGTATAGAATTGTGGCACTAAAGGAAGGATACCTTTGTAGTAAGTAGTAACGTTAAATAACAAAATTACATAACTGATGCAAGAGTTTTAAAATATGCGGTGCACAAAGGAGCTTTATATGTTACTCGTCCAAAATATTGGGTGGACTCCTTCGTACATTTTTTGCTGGATATTTGTTGGAGGTTTATTTTGCAAGAAAGCAATAACTCTAAAAACTGTAAGGACTGGGGTGGGACTACCTTCATACTTTATGCACTAGAATTGTACAACGAAATCAAAAATATACAGAAGTAAAGGTAAAAAAAAACAAAATGACCTCGTTTTCATGACACCTAGCGCTATCATAACAAAATCATTACAAGTCCTTGCGGTCGGTCCCCTTCATTCAAGAAAGTTTTGTATAATATTTATTTTAATTATGTATAAAATTAAAATACCCACTTGTTTAATTCCTTTGTTTTTAATTTACTAATTATTGCATTATAGGTCTTCCAAACGACGTTTCAGTCTACTGGCATCAGTATCCCTGGAAATTAGGACTTCCGTTCTGTAAAATAAGGGCATTAATATCAGAAATGTAAGTTACTGACACGTGTAAGTTAATACAAATTGTTATTATTTTAATATTTTTCAGGGCTTCATACGCATCGGTCCTGACTATTGTCGCATTTTCAACTGAACGCTACATTTCCATCTGCTACCCGCTCTACATACATGCAATATCGGGTTTACGGAGGGCGGTCTGGATTATTGCGTGCTTATGGGGAATTTCGTTCCTAGCAGCACTGCCGTTCTCAATTTATACCAAGGTCAATTACTTGTACTACCCACCAGACAGCGATATCATACTAGAGGTAAATAACATGATATGCCCATGAAAACAATAAAAATAATAGTCGAATGCCTGTGTGGAACTATCATTACCTAAATTAGTAGGTATCCCGTAAATCGAGTTACGGTAAAACTGGGAGGGATGATGGGCAACCCCATGATGACCCAGAATAACTAATCTTTAGTAAAAATCTCAAATCTAATAAATATATCAGGAAACAGTTTTAGAGTCTTTCGTTAACCAACAATCTTAGAATCTTAGAAAAAATATTACCTTATCACTTTTGGTTATGAAGATATCCACTGAAAACTGAAATTTTCCATTGTCTTTCTTAACTTCAGATATTCGTAGTTGTATGGAGTTGTCTTTATGATAATACTTTCCTTAAAATATTTGCGTTCTTCTTGACGAACCAGACTGTGGTCGAATAGGAGAGCGCGCCGTTGTCAGTCTGAGTGTCCACAGTGAGAGTCTGATTAGTGTTAGTGATTTCCTCACTCCGTGGTACTTTTTTGCGCAAAACCTCTATTCAGAGGCATGTGCTATCTGAAAAATACACTGAATAATAAGTTTCACATGAATGTATTATATATGAATTGTATTTTTCAATTCTTTAAAGAGTTATATATTATCCAACATATTAAACGGCTTCTAAGGTATTCAGAAAACCGATGAGTTCGTATGGAACTTCTTACTCGGTGTTATGATACTTATTCGGTTAATGTTATTTTTACATTTACTTTACGTTTTACTCCTGTAAAAAGTGAGGAAAGAACTCCAGTTTTTTTCATTAATTCGTTTATTTCACATAATTTTATTATTGTTCATTTTTTGACATAAATTTATTTAATTTTTATTGCTGTAATAGGTATTGATTGTGTTGGTTTTTCCGTTTTCGATTGGGGAAACTGATAAATCAAATTGCTTCATATAAAACATTTTACTCAAACTGACATTTACTTTCTAAAAAATAAATTTGCGGGGAAAAAGTGGGCAGCCTGTATTTTAAGTAAGAGTAAGGAGCCTTTTGTTTCAATCATACAACAAAAAATATTTGGAAAGGTTAAAAGAAGTAAAATTTGAAATTTAAAATATAAAAATATAAATATTTACATTTGAAATCACAGCCACCTATCTCGCAAAAATGTTTTTTTTTTTTTATTTTAATTTCCAGTTTTGTAATTATTAATCTATCATTAATTCTGTTTTATCTATTTCCTAAAAATTTATATGATTGCCAATATCAATTTGGAGTGAGCGCAAAATTGTTCATTTTATTGATGCAACGTTTACACTTCTGTATACACGTCTGTATATAATTAAAATCATGGAATAACCAATGCATGGAGATTATTTAACTTTGTATCGTTAGCTATCAATTTTAAATTAATTATAAAACCAAGATACACAATTAATTTGCATGACTCAAATTTATTTATATTTTATTATTGTTTATAGTATGCGGTAATTACCTTTATCAGTAACATACACAATTTACATGTCGTAATTTGAATCGTAAAAGGTGTTGATATATTTGATGATAAATATTAAATGCCGCCTAAAACACAATTTATTACTCCTGTCTCCACCCGTGTCATAGACCATGACAGAATTAAATATTTGTTCGCATATTATGATACGGGTAGGATACCTATGTTTAAATAAATTTTATGATACAGTATGCGGTACGTGTAAAAATGAAAATAAAAATATATACCGAGCGGCCCTCGCCATAGCTTCGCCCGTTTATTTTATTTATTTATGAAGCTACTCGAATGTAATTTGGAGGAATGTTAATAGACAAAAACATCATCCTTTTGAATATACGTGATATTAGTTTAACATCAGATTTTTCGGGAAATGATGTCATCTTTAAAACCTTAAACAGCACCCTATATTATGTTAGTGATATTTTGAATTAGATGATTCTGAACACAAACTAAAATTTTGATGATTATTTTTTGACTAAAAATCGGCACATCAAGATATTTTTAATAGCTTCAAGATAATTGGCAACGAATTTCTCCATATCTATCAGATGGGGCAAATGTATAATAAAAAACTTCAAATCTGATGGACTGGTTTAATTGTATTCTTGTAATAATACTATTAAATCATAATATCAGATTTGAAGTTCTTAATTTATACCACAAGATAGTTCGACAGCAAAACCTTTTCATGCTTTAATAAATACGTTAAATAAGCAAGTTGTCGCTTCATACGTGAATAAAAAGCTAGTAAAAAATATCTTCAGGCGGGCCGAAGTTAAAATACCCCCCCACCGTAAAGTATTATTGGTGTGGAATTTGAAAAGAAAAATGGAGTTAACCGTTTTCACCCATTCACGAACTTGTCTTTTCTTTTTAAGAGATATATAAGCTTGTATACCAAATTTAAGTTCAATTGGTCTAAAATTACGCCAGTTGTAGCCAGAGTTTGACAGATATTGTCATTCTAATGACAGTAGGTATTGTCAAAACGTCAGCGTGTGACACTACCTACTGTCATTAGAATGATGCGTGTGATAAAGTAAAAATGAAGTCAACCGATTTTGCACATTCACGAACTTGTCCTTACTTTGTAAGAGATTAGCTGATATACCAAATTTCAGATTAATTACTTCAAAATTACGGCAGATATCGTGTACATAGACAGACGGATAGAGGGATAGACAGACAGGCATAGCTAAATCCATTCAGTTTTCAATACTGATCAAAAATATATATATACAAGTCTATGCGTAAGCTTTCTTAAAGGTATTACAAATCTTGTGACAAAGTGAATATACCCTACCACAGTAAATGTGGGGGGTGTGATAATGTTTATCGAAAAAACTCATGATTCCAAAATCTAAAATTTCTTGTTGAGATTGGTGGGAGGGGTTCACAGACACCTGTATAATTACGGATTGTCTTAAATATAATTTCTTTTCAGGAATCTGCCTTTTGTGGCATGCTGATGCAGCCGGATTTCGTTCCATTGGCCGAAATGAGTACGGTCCTATTTTTCATTCTTCCCATGGCTGTGCTTGTTTTTCAATACGCAAGGATGGGCCTCCAAATATACAACAGTTCGAAACAATTCGTTGGAAACATACGGGTGTCCCTGCACAGGGACAGCAGACGAGTCCAAGGCAACAAGACTGTCGTGCGAATGCTCGGTAATTATTAATTATATATTTTTATATAATAAATTCGCAAAAGCTGTTACGTGTCTACAAACAGTTGAGGTAAGCTCTACCATAAATGTAGGACAGTAATAAATGCTTGATACAAGCTCGTGCCTTGAGATAAATTCTTATTGAGAGTAGGCGATGATTTAAATATTTTCTTTTTTATTAAATGTTGTTGTCACTAGCACCTGTGCAATTATTTAATTAAAGTGAAGTTAAGAGCAATGCAATCCTGATTTGGTCCTGTGAATATTGCATACGTGCAACTTTAGAATGAAATTATAACTTACTCTAAATCAGAATGTAA
The DNA here is from genome assembly GCA_964023965.1 of Melinopterus prodromus. NCBI lineage: Eukaryota > Metazoa > Arthropoda > Insecta > Coleoptera > Scarabaeidae > Melinopterus > Melinopterus prodromus. The sequence goes on from OZ030394.1 coordinate 49,191,520, forward strand.
TAATTATTAACGTTGATTGATCATAATACTAAAAGTATTTAGTACACAAAAAACAAAAACAAATGCTAACTAATACTTCAAAGAAATCTATTCTTGAACGAAAACATAATAAAATACATATTATACAGGCTATAACTTACATAAGGGGATCATTTCGGTGGCCTTCGCCACACCCAGATGTTAAAAAAATCCATAACAACATGTCTAGTTTGTGATCATGTCGAGTTTGTGGCTGCTTGCTACATAAACACTGATCAACTTCTCCATTTGGAGTACCAAAGAATGCTTTGGTCAAAGATACAGATGCTTACAAAAAGAAACAATAATAACAGAACTTCCTATTATCATAAAATCCCTGAATATTTGCTCTGGATGGCAATCTAATAACTAAAAAGGCAAGTATTTCAGATTCCACCGTTCAGAACAACTGATGAAGCTGGGTCCGGAATAGCGAACAAAAAGCACAATGACGATTAAGAATATATGTTTCAACGAATTTTATCTTTTACGAATCCTGACAATGCTGCCTTTAGACTTAGGTATGGGTGTCCAAAGGTGGCATTGGGGATCATGATACTGAAGCTTGGGAAACGTCCACATGTAACTTCGTCTTGAAGCCAATAATTGAGAGCAAAATGCTTGTTCCAAACCATCAGTTTGGGTTTCAGAATAAGACTGGACTATTGACCAGCTACACCGTCTAACCAACATTATCGAGAGCGTAAGAGGACGAATAGGTTTATTCTGCAATCTTCCTAGATGTGGCATAGGCTTTTGACAAAGTCTGGCACGAGGGCCTAAACTATAAATTAGGAAGTATAATCACCAAACAGTTCGCGCAAATACTTAAATCTTACCTGACTGAAAGACGCTTTAATGTAAAACAAGATGTGATGAAGTAAAAGCAGGAGTATCGCAAGGTAGTACTTTAGGGCCGGTCTAGTACCTACTTTATACCGGCGACCAGGACTAGAAAATGATACTGTGGCAACCTTTGCAGATCACACGGCTATCCTAAATATACGGACACACATGCTTATTTGTAGCACGAAAGCATGCTTATTTCAAGCACTTGCTACTTAATAGCATGGGTGTACACACATTGCTAGTAACAAGAATGCTTATTTCGGGCATGGTCAAAAATCACCAGTTATTTGATTTTCGAGCAAGCTACCTGTGGTGCGGTGGAAGGGGGCGTGCTCAGAGCATGTGTAAACAGAGTTGTAACATGCTTATTTAGGGAGCATGCTTAAAACTAGCATGCTTATTGCAAGCAAATGTGAACAGCAGACAAGCGTGCTCGATTTAAGCATGCTCACTAGCATGCCTATAAATAAGCATGTGTGTCCGTACCTTAACTTTAGGGAAAAGCAATAAAGAAACATCAAAAGAACTCCAAAGAGCTCATGGTTATTTTTAAGTCTGGACAAGAAACAAAGGATTTAAACTGGACGAACTGTATTCAATGACTTGAATAACAAGAAAATACAACACATCACGGTTACTATTAGTAACCAAATTGTAACGTACGCCAAATATCTCGTCATGAAATGAGACGCCAGACCCCGCTGAAAAGCCCACGAGAAAAAGATATGAACTAGGGATTCGACACAGAGAGATGGGCACTTGAAAGATAGCTGTCAGTACATACTAAACTTCATTCGTACCAGCAAATTCTAAAAAAATCATTACATAATTTGTCCAGAACTGAACCAAAAATAAAGTACTATGATGTATCGTTGATCAAAAAATAATAGTACACCAGCATCCCGACAACAACGGATTGATTACAAAACTCAAGATAAGGCAGCCAGCCATTCGAGTTAGTGTGAATGAGATAGTGACAAAAGCAGAGTTCAGGTACACATGCTTATTAGTAGCACGAAAGTATGCTTGTTTCGAGCACTTGCTACTTAGTAGCATGTGTGTACAATGTACATACATTGCTAGTAACAATCAACAGTCGTTTGATTATCGAGTATGCTACCTGCGGGGCGGTGGAAGGGGGCGTGCTCAGAGCACGTGCGAACAAAGTTGTAGCATGCTTAGTTAGGGAGCATGCTTAAAACTAGCATGCTTATTACTAGCAAATGTGAACACTGAACAGTTGACAAGCGTGCTCGATTTAAGCGTGCTCACAAGCATGCTTATAAATAAGCATGTGTGTCCGTACCTTAAGTGCTGGTTCTGAGTGTTAGATCCAAAACAAGCACTGGAAACAAATGAACACGTGCATCAAAGACGCCGTCCCGCCGGTTGTCGCAAAAAGCTGGACTGTCTGCCTTCAGCCGTCTATGCCTCGAGCAGAAATGAGCCGAGTCCTTCGTCGTAAACGAACGAACTACTGACCCGTTCACTTTACCAGCGGTGAGTCGGTTCGAACGGGTCAGACATTTGACCCGTTCATTTTGAACGGTTTGTTCGCGAACGACTCATCCCTACTACGTAGTGCATAAGAAAAATGTGACCACTTACGCTGAGCGCAGTAGCTCAGAGACATCAATGGGTGACTATTAGATTTAGTTATACTAGTAAAATAAGTTAAGAACTAAGAACGATTTGTCAATGGTAACTAGACTGTAATGTAATTATTTCATCCAAACAGCCTTTATTATCATTTATTAGGAAAAACTTATTTATAAATTAACATTAAGCTGACTATCGTTTTTGAAAGGACTGCCCAGGTATTATTTATCATTAGATCCTTGACTAAATTAATTACAACAGCTAATATTCGTATAGGGCGTTCACTGAAAGAGTCTCACGTGGACTCGAGATAGACCTGATCTGGTACTCTGATTGGTGAATCTAAAAACTAAAAAACAGATTGTTCTGATTGAATATCAAAAGACATTCCCGCACTTAGAGTTGCATTTTGTTAGGCGCGACCTTTCGTTGATGTTCGCGGTTGTTTGCGCACCGTATTAATATTAATTATCATAAAAATTAATTAGTAAGCTATTAGCAACTACCTACAGAAAAGTTTGTACTAAAAGTGCTGAAGCTAAACTGCAACTAGGCCCTCAAAGTAATTTTAATAATACATCGTAGATGAGAACATTTCTGAAACAGTAGGGTTCGTTATTATGCTAAACTAGGCAACATTAATGGATGCAACGGTCTCGGAGATTTAATATTTAATCTCATCGAAAGCTTGGCGTGGAAACTTACTATTAAACTTTGTAAATCGAACTTGAGCCCTCCTTTTAATTTAACTTACTTTAAAACTAGTTTCCTCAAAGATATAAACTACCTGTATATTTCAAAACTAACGAGGAGAACTACTCTCTACATTCGCATAAACAAATGAACCCCAAATTACTTTGAGTCTCTAATCGTTACCAAAAATTCAACATTTCAATCCCAGCCGTCAGACGTGGATACATTCGCAGATTATTTTTTCGAATGCTCACAAACATCCGTCCTCAAATATGCGTCTGGTTGAAGAGAATGACTAAGTGGTCATTATGGCCAGACTGACAAATAAGTTCGCCAGATGAGTGAGGACCAGGTTCCAGGTTTTGTGTTGCGAGATGCAAGGTACATGCTTACTGAGATGTTCAAAATTATATCGTAGTGGTGCAGCATCAACTTTTTCACCAAGTAACCGCGGTAGAGTGAACTTATATCTATCTTTATATCTATTGTCATATCGAACAAAGGAAACGATTTCTTCAATACTGCAATGTTCTGAGAGAGAGACAAGAAATACACAGGAACTGTGAAGAAAAACAAGCAAACACAACTGGTACAACTGAGACAAAAACTGGTTGGACACTTAAAATTTTTCAAGAATATACCCGAAAATGTAGAAAATATTTATTTCTGATAATGAAATAATATTCTTTATAATATGTAAACACACTACAAAAAGGTCAGGCTAAAATCAGATTTTTTGTTAGTTTTATTTCAAAACTTATATTTCAATTCCAATAAAGTGTTTGGACACCTCCACACTTTGCCTCAAAGATCATATACAACGTCGTTCCAGGAAAACCCCGAAATTTATATCGACGTTACCTAACCTCAAAAATACTGGAAGAAAAGTTTAGTTCACTTATGTGCTAAAACTAGTGATACAATGAATGCAAAGCGGCGCGAGCTTGTTCAATTTTCAATGTTTCATATTAATGCCAATAAAATATTTTGACGCTTTTTTGTTTTCTTTTTTGAGATTATGAAAATTATATAACTTTAGAATTCATTCGCCATGGATGTTTATTATGCAAGTAGATTAAGTTTTTGCAGTTTAAATAAAACAATAATTATTGTTTACAAAAAAAGATAGGTATAATGACTTTAAGACCCAGTTCTAAGTGCGTTTTCAAGCAAAGACGATATTTATTGTTTAAAATTGATAAAATATTCAGTGCAACTTCTTAAATGAATAAGGAGTTGGGCTACTTAAATATACAATTTATTGCCATGAAAAAATCAATGTTATTTGTACGTCTATCGTTTTTGTCAAATATTGTTCAAATAGCGTAACCCACATAATAAAAATAGATTTTTTATTACCTGTTTTATTACCTGTATTTTATTACCTATTTACTAACATTATATTGCGTAGGATCATTGAACATCATTGAATACAGATAAAGAAATTCGTCACTAATTTTTTATTCTTTTATGTCTATTTTTTTCTATTTTAAATTGTATTTTTTTGTTGGGGGTGTAGTAACTAATAAGACTTAAGCAAGCCTGAAAAGGTTCCTGTTTGCCTCCATATTGAATTATATATCTACTTCTTGCTAAATCTATTGTTCCTACTATACCATATATTCCTGTAAATGAAAATTTTATGCTTGATACTTAATTTAATCAGAAAGGGTGGTATTGTAGAGTGAAGTTCATACTTATAAATTAACAACTCAATTGATTTATTGTAGATCATTGCCCACTTTTTACCAATTACGACAAAAGAAAGAACATAGTTTTGATTTAACTTTTTCGGTATCCCGGGATTTAGAGTTATAATCCCGGGAACCCGAAAAAGCTCATTATTTGTCTGGATTCTGGGATGCATTGGATAACTATTACCAATCAATAAAAATCGAAGAGAAAATGACGTAAATCTGAGTTTCTAAAAGTTAAACTAGGCTTTGCACGTATGCTCTAAACTCTAGAAATTTGTTTTAACAATTATCTATTGTTTAACTGGCCATGTTCCCATTTAAAAAAGTTACAAAAACTACCTTGGGTGTCAAGGGCTTTAGGACTTTCCAACAATGTCTTCCAAAACTATGTTCCCACTGCTGACAATGTAATCAAATCAACGTAAGCATTAAAGCAAAGCTTGCCAATACCAGCCCATTTCTCACATCTCATGCCATTCATTCTCTATTGAATAGAATCTCCGCCTTTAGTCACCTGACCACCTGCAATTCTGGGCATTCCAAAACCCTCTACATTGGATTACCGTTCACAAAATTGCCCAAATACTAATTTTAACATGAAATATTTTTCAGCCGCTGTGGTCTCAGCATTCTTCATAAGCTGGGCTCCATTCCACTTCCAGAGGCTTCTCTATATTCACGGCTCCTCCTGGACGCATTACTATGAAGTCAGTGAATGGGCATTCTACATCACCGGCATCTTATACTATCTCTCTTCAACTCTAAACCCCCTACTCTACAATGTAATGTCGGCAAGATATAGGAAGGCTTTTAGGAGTGTTTTATGTGGTAATAGAGACAATGGCAGAGGGACCGTATCCACAAGATGCTCGCAGTTGGAATCAACAAAGGATCCGCATACGTTTGCATCTCGCCAAGGCTCTAGAATAAATAGGAGCGTTCTTCTGGACACCGAGGATGGTTGCTGTCTAGTGCCAAGAGATGGCACTGCGTGCAGTGCTCAGAACAGTTTCGTTTCAATAACTGGCTTCAAATATAAACTTGCGAACGGTTCGAACGGTGAAACCGTCATATAAAGTGTGTATTATCGATTATATTAGTGTTATGTACTAGTTTGTAGGTAATCATCGAATGATTTGATATTTATTGTGATACCAGTGTTTATATATATCTACTATTTTATTCTATTGAATTCTGTGGAAATAAAGTCTTCTCAATTCGTTGTGGTTGTGGAGTTTTATTTGGTACACATACTATTCATTATCTATGCACATTTGAGATTTGTTGCTAATATTAGACTGTAAAAATATTTTCTACCACGAATCATTAACTTATCACTAAAGCTCTGATTATACGCAAAAAGCATATTTTCTAATATTGATAAGCGAGCAAGTTACTTTGTGTATCTCCAATAATTACGTAAAATAAAGCATTTGAACCTAATTTCAATTTGCATATTTAGCATATTTACTGGTTTTCAAGCATATTATAGAGAATATTGCATATTTGGTGAAATTTCTTATGCATTATTTACATAAAGGTCAGTATCATTCCGATACACAGTAGTGAGTGCGTAGGGGGTTGCGTCTGCATGTATAGTTTAAAATCATTTTTCTGCCTACGTTTCCTAAAGCAATGAAGCATTAGATCTGCGTACATTTCGTATTAATTTGAGGTTAACGCCATGCCGAAGACAAATTCTTTAGTGCCAATGTGGATCAAACAATATCCCTAACTCATTCTAAATAATGGCAGCGTGTTCTGTAAATACTGTAGCAAAACAGTAAAATCATTTTGCATATTTTTTTATGATAAATTCTGATTTGTTTTCGATACCATGCTATAAAAAATGTCAAGTAATAGAGCATGTTGGCACTAATTTACATAAAAAGAAATCCACGCAATTCAAATTCGATTATATTACACCTATCGTTTGCATCAACGTCAAAAATCGCATATATCCCTGTTCGTCTATTTTAGTTATAGATGAGAAAAGATGATAGATCGAAAATATATATCATTAATCATTTACATTCTTAGGTATGTAGTGTGACATTACTTTTTACTTTATCATACGTAGTATGGTAAAGTATAAAGACTCAAATCAATATCGGTCGTGTTTCCATTAAAACTAATTAAAATAAAAACATTAAAACGAATGCCAGGATTTGAGAGATTTTTGATTCTATTGACAGTATTGTCAAAACATCAGTGCTGGATACATTTTAACACCATTTAACACTGCTTTATAGTATGATAAAGTTATGTGCCTGGTACATTTTCTTAAAGTTTATTATTTCGTTTCGCAGTTGCAACTTTGTTGTGCGTTCTACAACTGGCAAAAAAATACGTATACATGCATCGGTATAAATTGCATAAATTAATTACGTAAATATTGGTAGCGTGTTATTAGACGTGTCCTTGTAGTGTAAACACTTCAATTATAGCAATCCTCAAATAATTTATTGAACAATTAAATATAATTTAATGCACATGAAATGAAATCAAAAATTAATCACATATTTATATTAAGTGCAAGCAATTAAAAACAATGTAAGTGTGCCGAGTGTCTATTTGCATAGCATAGTAAAAAGCATTTATAAAATAAAAAATCGTCATTATTCACGTTTTTGCTCTAAACTAAATTGTGGGTAAATGAAAAAATTCTCGATTTTTTTATGTAAATTATCAATTAGGTTAGACTTTCATCACATGAATAACTAGATATGGAAACCTATTATTAAGGAATCTACTCTAAGGAATGTAATCATTGTAATATGGCATTTAAACACAGTGACAGTGCTTTATTTGGTAACGACAAATACTGAACTGGAAACGGTGGAAATAATTAATAAATGAAAAGATTTTTAAAACCAAAGAAGAAGAAGCGACACAGATAGTTTGTATTAACTAAAAAGAAAGTACAGTGTGTCAAAAGCAGGAGATATTTGGCGAAAAAAATACTGTATCAATCTCAACTTTTTATGCATTATAACTCTGAAAATATGCAATAAATTTTGATTTGTTTTCTTTTTATATTCCCGTAAATAAAGTGAATTTATAAGTGAAACTCCGATAAAAATTCGTTGTACCTACAAGAATGGGTGTATTGCGAATAACCAACAACATTTAAGGGGGTTCCATTAAAGGGAATAGTGATAGTGACTCATAGATTTCCCTTGTTATTTTACACATACGTTCAATGCTCCTGTTCCTATGAAACATTTATCTATAGGTGTTCAAAAACGTTGTCCACAAATGGAAAACTTGTTGTCCGGGCTTTTTAGGAATTAATAATAATTCATCATTTTAAAAAGGTTTGGTAAGATCTGACCGTCTATCAAAGATAACTTAAATCAGTTCACCTGTAAGATGGAGATGGAAATGTCATTCTATAATTAATAACAACAATACAACTTTCTTTTCGGCCGGAAAATACTGTTAGTATTGTTTATATTTATTGGGTATTATGCAATAAAAAAATATATCTTTTCTTAGTATTACAGTAGAACCTCGGTTATCAGAGTCAGCCGGGACTGACCCTTGGACAGATAACCCAAATATCTCATTTATATTTTCTTTTTATCTATCTTATAGGTAACTTTTTTGTACAAAATACATATACATATACAGAGTAAGTCACGTACGTAGAAGTTTCGCGTTATTTTCAGATATTCCGAACTTTAACAATAGTTTGATGACCTGTTTCAATCCATAATATTTTATTTTTATTTTTTATAGAAAGCCCATTTAAATTTGTGTTTGTTTATTAGAATCGGTTGAAATTTGATTGAGTTATCGAAGTTTAATCACTGTCACACTAGGCAGAAGTATTCCTACGGCCCGGCGTAATAAATCCGTACTCTTCATTCACATTAACTAGACATTAGTTTGTTTGTTTATTACCTTGTTTTATTGCATTTTAGACTATCTTATATGGTATCAAGTATTATTCGACTTGTATCAAATACTGTAAAATCATTAATCGACAATTTCTTTCCGGACAGTCTTGACCAACTCAGTGACGAACAAGGTGAAGGATTTCATCAGGAAATAGAAGCTATTGAATAACGTTTTCAAGGAAAAACACCATCAATATGAACGCAGACTATTGCTGGTCACTTAAACGCGAAACAGATGATGTATTGTATAAACGATCGAATAAACATTTTTAAGTTTTGTTGTATTTCTTGTTTTTTTAATGTTAATAAATCATGAGAGTAACTCAGTATACTAACTCAGTAGTGTTCCATCAAACGAGTAAAAATTTTACTGATGCAATTAATATTAATATTAATATTTTGAACTCAAATATACGTGGAAATGTAATGAACGTAAACTCTAATGTACTTACTAACATATTGTGATAGTCTAGCAGATAACAACAAAAAGGAAAAGAAAAGAATAGTGTCATAATTTTAAAATAATATTGTAAATATAAGTGCACGTAATGTCTAATTAATGTGTATAAGGACTATGGATTTATTACAGTCGGCCTGTATATTTCTTATTCGTAGTATGATGTGTCCAGCCGGTCAATAAATTTTGACAATTCTGTTAAATTTCAACCAAGTCTAATAAACAAAAGCGTATTAGACGCAAATTTAAATGGGCTTTCAATAAAAAGATAGCAAAAAATATTACGGATTCAGACAGGTCATCAAATTGTAGTTGACAAAAGTTGAAAAATATGATAATAATTGCAAACTTCTTTACTTGAACGTTTATAACTTTTTAATTTGTTATTGTATGTGACCGAACAGTACATCTTTATAATGGTCTATGCTTCCCCTTTCATTTGCATTTATTTTGGAAATCGAATAGACAATGGCGGAGTGAATTTTTATACATGTTCAAGTACCCAAAAACCTTTTTTTTTTAAATCGAGATTTTGGGGGTGGAAAATTTTGGCTATGCCATTATGTTCAGCTCTACCAGCACAACAACTTCCGCTATGGCTCGTGAAAAGTATATTTAATTTTTTTCTTGTAACCCTGTATAATTGCTATATCGTTTTTAATTTAATTGCATTACAACAAAAATGTTTTACTAAAACTACATTGAACAAGCAATTCTCATGGAAATTTTGGTTGTTTTTATGTTCTTATAACTTTTCAGTTTTGTAGCTATTTTGAACTGGGGGTGTTCGGCCTAATGAGTTGTTTGGAGTACAATGTTGCCCATTGGTAGCCCAAGTAATGTTATCACTTTGGTATTCGACCGAGGTCAAAAAGTACTAGCGAGACGTTACTGTATTTTTGTTCTGAATTCAACCATGTTCCGAAAGTAACCAATTTTAAGACTTTACATAAGAAAATGTTCAATGATAATTCTGAAAATCCAAAAATGCTGATAGCTCTGAGAACAGTTATTTCATGAAGAGATAGTAGGTATGTAGTTTTCAATAGAGATAAAGGGTCCGAATTCGTGTCAGTACAAAAAAATCTATGAAAAACGCCTATTGAGAACCTTTTTCATAAAACCCAATAAAATACCAAAAATATCCAGCCAATTAATGTAATAATACATCAGTGGAATCAGACCAGATTGCAGCATATCAATATCAACCAATAAGGGAAAATAAAGTAAGAGTAGTGCTCCTCCTCCATCATTGATGTTGTTACACTTATTTGGAGTGGGTGGAATTTAAAAGTATAAAGACTCAAACTATGATCAGGCTCATTGAGATGTTGGTATCAACAGCCTTCTATTTTCGGCATAATAATTCGTTGATTATATTGCCTGGTGAGTGGTCCTATGCAACCTACTTGTTATAAAGTAGTATGTACTTCCTAACATTACCAGTAATGCTCCAAGTTTTCAATTGAGCATTGTTATAGTATATTGTGTGCCAAGCCGAGAAAGTGGTTCTTTTCCGGGCGAGAGAAGAGTTGCACAGGCCAGCGTAGCGAGTCTGGGCACTTCTTGAGGCCCGGAAAACCACTATCTGGGCGTGGTTCACACATAATTTTTTATTCTACACATCAATATCGTAATAAAATCACCCGTTTCTAAAGAGTAATCTCTGTCATTTGGGCTTTTGACAAATAAAATCCGTTGACGTTTTAATCACAAACGTCAAACCGAATCGAAACTGTGTTTTGATTGGACAGAGATATTGCATTTTCCGGGCTAGCCCCGAAAAGTGATCATTACAGGCCGGGCTGGGGCTGGCTGGCAAATAGCATTTTTCGTGTCTCCATCGAGACGCGAAAACGACATTTTCGCATCGTGTAGGATAAAAAATAATTCTCTACATCACAATTTGGATAAAGATAATAGCAGAAAATGGCACAATAAGTACCGCGGTCAAACAGAATTCTCTACGTAGGCTGAAATTAAAGTTGAACATTGAACTGCTATCCTAGTAAAGTATTATTTCATTAATGACAAACGCAGTACCACAGTTGAATCGCAGTAAACATACATCCTCATAACTTTGGATTTTAAATTTCAAAGTTTAACTTGAAATTACCTAAGAAGTCGCAATATGTTTTAGGTATACTCAAAACTTCTAAATTCTTTGACGAGTTATTTTTAGACTTGACTTTTGTGTCCAGATTCGTAATTTTTGAGAAAAGAAAACTATTGACATCATCTTTTGGGACAAAATAAATCTTGACCGATGTTATTGAATTTGTTGACGATAAAGGGTAGGGAACACGGAATCATAGGAGTAAATTTTTTTCGAAAAGTTCTTAAAAACTTGGATATCTTGGATCAGACACCCAGACACAGTCTAAAAACCGACTTGTACGGATCGGACAGGTGGCAACACTGATAGAATCACAATTGTTCTGATAAATAAGTATCACGGAACTGAAAAATCGGCATGAGCAAAACAAAAATGCGAATGCACACAAATTATCCTGTTGCACGTAATAGATAATATCCTCTACTTTGACACGCTACTATATTTATACTGCAGCAATCACCTTGAAGGTTACTAACGCCGATGCCTTGTTACACTATGTGATATTAGAATCATTCGTCAACCACAACGGTAAGTAATAACTCAGTTTCTACTGCTAAACATATCTACATAATATTTAATTTATAATCCAGAGCAAAATGGGCGTTATCATAACTGTTATAATTGCGATAATCACCTTGGTGTACTACATATATCACCGTTACTCGTATTGGAGAAAACGAAAAGTGCCATACTTGACACCAAACTTCCCATTTGGAAACATAAGTAACCCAATCTTCAACAAGCAATGCCTGGGGCTACAAATAAAAGAAATTTACGACAAACTGAAACAGAAGAAACTAAAATACGGCGGAATATTCCTGACCTTAAAGCCAGTTTTTATTCCAATTGATCCGGAGTATATCAAACTCATCCTAGTTAAGGATTTCAATTACTTTGACAGTAGAGGACTTTACCTTAATAGAAAAGTCCAACCAGTCAGCGCAAGTTTAGCTACAGTAGATGGAAAACACTGGCGAATCGTCAGAAATAAATTCAGCCCAGCCTTTAGTGCAGGAAAGGTGAAATCCATGACGAGGGGAATGTTAAAATGTTGTGAACCAATGCTTCGAACTCTGAGACGGAATATATGCAAAAATGAAGCAATCAACCCTAAAGATGTGGCTGGTAGATACTCCGTTGATGTCACTGGTGCTTGTATCTTCGGAATACAATGCAATAGTTTTGATTATGAGAGTGTTTACTATAAAGAAGTTGAAACAATGGCAGAGAACAGTTTTACGATATCCAAACAAATCTTTTGTAATGCATTTCCAAATATTGCTAGACTCCTTGGCGTTGTTCATTTCCCCAAAGACTCAGTGGATTTTTTCGTAAACATCATGAACGAGGTTGTTAAATATCGCCGGTACTCGAATGAGATCAGAAGAGATTTTGTCAATATCATGATGGATGGGCAAAAGGAAGCATTTGACGAAGGAAGGTCTATTACTTCAATTGAGATAGCAGCTCAGAGCATTATATTCTTTTTAGCTGGATTCGATAATTCAGCAATGACGGTTGCGTTTGCCTTGTATGAACTGGCGAAAAATGTCAACATACAGGAGAAAGTTAGAGAGGATATTGAGATGGTTTTTAATAAATACGATGGCGAAATCAATTATGATGGGATCTGTGAGATGGAATATTTGGACATGGCTGTTTGTGGTAAGTTCTGCATCTACTATAAAGTCAATTATAAAATTGTTTCATCCCCTCTCAGTATCAGTACCAGAAATACCATAAAAAATCTAAATACACTATTAAAAAAAGAATTAATGTCAGATGATTGAAATATTTTTAGAAACATTACGAAAATATCCGCCAGTTGTTATCTCAAATAGAAGAAACACAGAAGACTACAAGTTTCCTGATGATAACATCGTCCTAAGTAAAGGTACTGACGTCATCATTCCTATAATGGCTCTGCATATGGATCCGGATATTTATCCTAATCCCGAAAAATACGACCCTATGAGGTTTACAGATGAGAACAAAGCTAAGAGACCCAGTGGTACTTATATACCTTTCGGAGAGGGGCCAAGAAATTGTATAGGTAAGAATGACTAAACTGAAGCATAATGATTTCTATCTGTTCATTCCCTGTTATCTATTTCTTCCAGCGCATCGATTTGGAATGTTGGAAACTAAGATTGCTCTGATCAGTTTGATCAAGAACTTTAAGTTCAAAGTAAGTCCAAAAATGAAGTTACCACTTCAATTTGCAAATACATTGTCCTTGGCGCCGTTACATGATATTTTGTTAGATGTTGAAAATGTATGAGCTCTGTTTTATAAATAAATTGTAGACGTGATGTGCTGTTTATATGCTGTTTTTATAAGAAATCCTGCAACATAAGTCTAAATAACGTTAATCTTCAAATTAGTTATTCTTCCTTGACAATAGATGACAATACCTTAGTGGAAAACTCTAGTAACTCAGTTAAATTATCGCTAGTAGATGGAAAATAGTGGCGAATAATAGTAAGCAATAAATTCAGCTCAGCTTTGTGCGCAGGAAAAGTAAAATCCATGTCGCGATGCAATGCTTTGAAGTCAGAAACGGATTATATATTTGCAATCAACCCTAAAAACCATTATATTTTTAGATTTACCATTGACGTTACTCATCGTCAATATTTATTTATTCTATTAAAATTTTGTCACAATTTCAAAGCCGATTTTCTCTCAAACGGTTTTTATAATTTTAATTTATCATAAGTAGTATGACAACGTATTGTAATCATATCGAAAAGTTTTGATATTTTAGTAGAAATATATCCTATTGGTCCCCTTGAATATTTTTGACTAAGGTAAAAAAATATCTGTGTGTCTCTATGTGTATACCCGCTTTTGTGGCGACGATTCCGGAGAAACTGTTTCATGACTAAACCTAGAGCTGAAAGAAGTTTTGTTCAAAAGAGCCCAAACGAACTGAAGATTTACTCTTAGCATTTTTCAGCGATTTTGCAAATTAGCCGGTATTTCTGTAATTTCGTCAATATAGTTAAATAATAAATTTGGATAAATCATCACGATGAAATTTTTTGCTAAAATTAATAATTTATCTGCATGAGCAATTGCTATTTGATCGGTGGTGGCTACATTAAAACTACTTAGCTAGGGGTTTACAGATATTTTGATTCTTTTGACAGTATTGCCAAAACTTCTTCTGCCTTTGACACTGGTGTATAGTATGATTATGTCATGTGCCTGGCCACATCAGATTTCTTTGTTTAGTTGTTGCTTGATTGTCATAAGCGATATTGTAATTTGATATTTTCTACTAAATGAGCATTTATATATACAAGGTGTTTCTAAATATATTCTAACTATAATTATCTGTTTCATGTAAAAGGCTTAGTTTCATGTAAAGGCTTAGTATAAGTTATGGGATGTTTAATAATAATACGGTAAACTATACTGGTTATAGTATAGATAGATAGATAGTTTATTAGTCCACTGTATCTACATTAAGTAGATGCGGCAAGTCATAACAATCAAACAAAAAAATGCAAAAATAACAAACATCGGAACGATCACAGTTAATAGCTTGGCGCGCTGTCAAGATATTCTTGGTAGGAGTAGTAAGCCCCTTTTACCAATAGCTCCCTGACCGCCAACTTGAACTTATTAACACCTGTGATGCCCCTGGTGACCCTCGGCAAGGCATTAAACATCTTAACAAAAGAATACTGAGGTGACTTTTCAAAAAGAGAGGTTGAATGGGGCAACAACGCCAGCAAGCCGGTACGCCTTGTGTTGTACTGGTGATCCTGTACTGGAAACTGGTTCGGGTTACGCTTAACATATATTACTGCTCTGTATATGTATATAGATGCTCGGAAACGTTAATACGCCCCGGGATACAAAAGTATTCCTACACGATTCACGCGGTGACAGATTATAAATTAAACGGACCATTCGTTTCTTTATCAGAAAGACCCGCTTCCAGTCGACCGCACGACCCCAACACGTTACGCTATACGACATAATTGAACAAGCCAACGCGTGATATGGGGCTTAATAGACCGGCCGACGTCATAGATGCTTTTAATCTCAATAATGCAAAAAATGCTCGATTGAGTCTGGCACACACATCAGCCACCTGGTCTCCAAAATCCAAGCCCTGGTCCAGCAGCGTACCCAAAAACTTAACACTCCTACATACAGACACATCACCCCTAACATTCAGGTGTACAAATCTTCGCTGTGAAAACTGCACGCACACCATCTTACTAACATTCACCACCAACCTGTTTTTGCGGCACCAATCGACAAAAGACTCAATTGTTTTTACTATTTTGGCTTCAAGTAGCTCCAGGGTCTTGGCGGGTACAACCACTGAAGTGTCGTCGGCATACATAATAACGCGCACATCGGACATGCACAAGGGAAGGTCATTCACAAACAAGAGAAATAAAACGGGTGCCAGAACAGACCCCTGTGGGACACCAACATCTACATTTGCGGTATTAGATTCGGATCCGCGCATCATGACCTTTATACGCCTATCCGTCAAGAACGAATGCAACCAGGACAAGAGTGGGTCGCGTACCCCCAAGTCATGCAATTTCCCCATAACAAAGCGCGGCTCCAAGCTGTCAAAAGCGCGAGAGGTCAAAAAATAAGCAAACCACATACATGCCAGCATTTAAATAAGAGTTCACATGTTGCAGAAATTGAACGGTCGCACTCTCAGTTTTAGGCATCTATTTTGCCTAAATCCATGCTGATTATCAACCAAGATGTTGAAATTTCCTAGAAATTCCAATTCCAATTCCTATTAACTACAGATTCAATAATTTTTGAAAAGATACTATTAATTGTTATTGGCCGATAATTTTCAATTGCTTGTGGATCCCCCTTTTTGAAGATTGGTATTATTTTAGGAATCTTTAGTGCCGATGGAAAGCTTCCACTCATTACAGAGGTATTTAGTAAACTGGCAAGAGGTTCATACAAAACATCGGCAGCAGCCTTTACCACCTTCACAAGAACATCATATAGAAAAACATGTGAAAAACATGTGTAACATCTATTCAAGTTTTTAATCCACCATAGCAATAGTTGCGTAGCTGGATAATACCATGAAATAAAACTCGATTAGTTTTACGTTTCGTTATTTGTGGTAACATGTTTCGAGAAATGGTTTTCTAGTCTTCAGGCCATACTGAAAGAATAAAAAAGAAAATAGTTGCAGTCCAACATAAATATATACAGTTAAAAAACTTAATTATAAAGACAATTTCGTTATAAACGTAAACGTGGGTCACAAGTCATGAAACTAGGTTTTGTGTTTTTCGCTCAGTCTTATTTAGGGAATTTAGGCGTCTATATATATAGTTTCTTTCAGATCTACAAACATGTCACATAGTTAGATTCGTGGATTTAATGTTCACCACAAGTGATATCAATAATTAAACAACGAAACCAGGCACTGCAAATCTGCACCTGCAAATCATGGTGTAGAGTGTTTCTTTTTCTATCGTTCACGATACCGTGATAACAGTAACAGTAATAACAAGTCACAGCATCTGGGATTTCCAGTTTTGAAACAGATCCTGTGCGTGTATGGCTCAATTCGACGGAAAAGGGTTCTCTGATCGACTTATGAGCATTTATATTATTGCGTAAGATTGCAAAATCTCCCCAGAAGATAGTGAAGGTTCTGTTATAGCACGGGGACGGATTAAGTTCTACAGAACTTTTTTTCTTTAACTGAGTCCATAAACTCTAGGAGAACCCTTTTGAGTCGATTAGTTACGTAAAACCTATGCTTTGAAACTGGATCTCTCTTAACAGATTTTACGACCTGTTGTAGCTGTTATTGTTGTTTTTTTTTTTTGGTAATAGAGCTAATGACGTGTATCCATAGAGGAAAATGTTCAGAAAAGATTACCCCTATCCTCGATTCCAGTTAATACCCATGACTGTCGCTGATGCTCTCCATAATGTACGGCAAAATATCATTCTTGCATCCTGTTTATGGTCAAAACTCAGGAATATTGACTTTGGAAATAGAACTAAATATTAGTGATGAATTAAGTCGTTTCGAGTGTATGATCAATGGACAGATGGCAATTATTGAGAAGGGACTATTTATTACTTCAATTTTGATAGCAGCTCAAAGTGTTGTGTTTCTCTTAGGTGGGGTTGTGTTTACTTGCATGAACTGTTGGAAAATATACTGGAGAAAAAGGTAAAAAATATGGCGACAAAAAAGGCGGGATGTACATTTTTTTCCTCTTCAATGATACAGGAGAAAGTTAGAGATGAAATCGACATTGGTTTTAAACAAATACGATGGGAAAATCAGCTGTGATGGAATCGGTGAGATGGAGTATTTGGATATGGTGGTTTAAGTCTTGTGTTCCTCTTAGCTGGGGTTGGGTTTACCTTGTATCAACGGGTGGAAAATGATAACACTTGAAAGAAAGGGTAAAGAAAGTGGGGTAAAGAAAAGGGTGAAGAATGTGGCTACAAACAGGCAGGATGAACATTTTTTTCTCTTCATACATGAGAAAGTTAGAGATAAACAAATACAAAATCAGCTGTGTTGGAATCCATGAGATGGACTATTTGGATAAAGTGGTTTGTGGTACGTTTAATATTAAAATTAAAACTAGTAGTATTTATTTCAATATATTCGGAATATATAAAACTAATCTTGGCTAAAATTTCAATTATTTTATATACCAGCTGAGCATATGGATTTTCTCCATATTTTATTTCAGTAATGAACGTTCTGTTGTAATACTACAATTTATTTACCAGCAATGAGTTTACCAGCAGTTTGTTATTCCGCTAACTACTGCTTTAACTGGAGCCGTAAAACGTTGCGCTTCAAAAAAAGAACAAGAGCAGTTCTTCACTGACGCACGTGTTATAGTGTCAAAAATATACGTTTATCGAGTGTCGACTGCCATTGGCATGTTGCAAATTTGCGATAGTAAAGTTGCAACCCACATGTTACAGAATGTTTATGTTATTTTAAAGAAGAATGGACAAACAAAAACCAAGAAACTTGCTTAGCGGTGCTGCTTTCGGATATACATACTTCTATATACAGTGTGTTCATTTCAAAAGTATCCACCCTTAATAACTCGACCTGATGCTGCAGTAAGTGCGATTTCGCTGGTGTATTTTGTTTTAAGACAGAATCGAGGTTGGTATTTGCCAATGAATGCCTGTCCCTTTTCTTCAAGAAGAAAAGGGACAGGCATTCACTTTTTTTGGTATCGGGTTTTGAACGAAGCGGACGTGCGTCGAACGTCCGCCCAAACGTAGGGCCGCAATATGGGGGCCGTTTTATAGATATTGTGCTGTCTTGTGTTTTCTCGTTCCCAGCTATTTTAACGCTTAAGTTGTTTATTAAGAGTTTTACTGTATTATATTGTGACCATCTCTGCCAAAAGAATATTATTATTGGTTTAGAGTTAACGTTCATATCCTTTGTAAGCGGTTCTGCAATTGTTGGTTTATTTGTTAATAGACATTAAGTGTTTTGTTGGATTTGCGTTTTATTAGATAGAATAATTTAAAGCAATCCTTTTGTGGAGAAGCATTTTGGCTTTTATAAAAAGTGTTGAGTAATTTGTGGTTCATCTTTCTCTGACAAAGTTTCAGAGAAAGATCCTACAGTTTTATAGCCTCCGGAAGAGAGACATTTAATTCACGCTACCATAAGAATTAAAGTAAAATAGAGTATATTTCGAAAATGGCGGGAAGCGTCCCCTTCAGTAGGGTCATCAGCTTAGTTGAATAATTATAGAGAGGGCCCCCCCTTACAATGCGAAAATTGCTTTGAGTGGAAACACGTCGATTTAGGTATCGAGGGGGTAGTTCAAAAACGGTACTTAGAGAATTTTAAGTTTCATCCCTTCACCCCACTTCGAAATTACAAATGGCACCACTTACCTTGTGATACCTCATTTGAAAGGGCCCAAAATTCTCCACTCAACCTTGATAAAAAAATTAAATCGATCGATTGATTCTTAAGATAGGCTACACAGAAGATGGAAGGTATGAAATAACTCAACCCTTTAACTCTTGACCTGATGCCATTATTGCTTTGAGTGGAAACACGTCGATTTGGATATCGAGGGGGAAGTTCAAAATGGTACCTAGAGAATTTTAGGTTTCATCCCTTCACTCCTAGCCACCCCACTATGAAATTTCAAATAGCACACCCTACCTTGTGATATATCATTTGAAAGGGCATACAATTATCTACTTAACCATGATAAAAAGATGAAATCGATTGATTGGTTCTTAAGATAGACTACAAAGAAGGTGGAAGGTATGAAATCAGTTATTATTAGCGAAACATTGCGTATTGGATACACTGTTGAATTGAATTACAGTCATAAGAAATTCAAAATTAAAACAATAATAAAATAATAAATTATTTTATGGCAAGTCCGAAATGGTCACCATTATTTGCTAGACAAAAATACATTCTGTTTTCGAACTCGCAAACTCAAATCATGCTGGCCGTTATTCTACTATATCTTAAGAACCAATCAATCGATTTAATTCTTTTAACATGGTTGAGTAGAGAATTTTATGCATTTTATTAATTTTATAATAATCTTATTGATGCTGCAATAATTTCCGTATACAGTTTTATGGGTAGATAGAGATATGGAGATATCTTGGGTCCACTTTATTCAGGGGATGAGTAGGGTATGTGGGTGTATGACCGGCTGGGACCGAAATTCCTAATAGAAATTGTCTTATTATTGTGTTTACTTATATTTTGTTACTTTTAATGAGTTCTATATGTCTATTCAACTTTTGTTTTATAAATATTTGAATATCATCTTTATATTAACATATTCATCATGCTACTTGTCCATTAAAAATCAATCTGTAAATTTGAATTATATCACAATGTCAATTATTATTCTAATATCTAAAACTACTATTTCACAGTACACAAGAACTAATAAAAAGAACGTACAACAACCGAATGACTACCAGAAGGACATAGATTTTCCAAGTGTAGAGCACATAATTAGAATGTATTCGAAGAAGTTACTCCAGATTTTATAATAATAATTTAAAGCAATCAATACGTAGTATATAAAAAAAACAACAAATTTCTACTACTTGTCCAGTCTTCCAAGAAAAATACAAACAAAAAATTGCTCCTTAGAATTACTGGTAGGCGTAAAGCCCACCTTCAAATAGACAAATATTTTGTTTAGTCTTTTAGTATTGTTCTTATTCGTATCTTATTTTTATGATCACTATTTTTATATTCAATATATCAGTTACAATTAGATAACATATTTTTCGTTTAATTTTGTCGACACAATAGTTTCACAAACCAAGCACATTTAAAATAGGTAGTTAAAGCGTTTCATAAATCTAACACAAATTAATTCATACTTAAATTATATAGCTCGATAAAGTGAAAACACATTTGTCGTTCTGTCGATCTTAATTGTCGTTAATAAACCCTAATATGTAGTGATGAGTACACATTGTGTCGTTACGAATACCTAATTGGTCGTACTCAGTATATATTCTGACGAGCACAAACTGGCGTTGCAAATACCTAGTTTGTCGGGCTGATACATATTCCCCGATTACCTAATACCCAAATAAAACTTGTTTTTGCAGCAAATGTCCGATTAAAATGCCACTTTGAAACAGAAATTATGTGTTTATTTGTTTATGAATTATGGTTTATCAAATTAACTGCAAGCAATATGAGGTTTATCGCTAATTTGATAGGCTAATTGGGAAGTTTACATAAACACTATGATTATATATTTGGATTTATTTTTTCTTGTTATTTCAGACAGTCCCAGGAAGATTATATTTTCACTTCGAAATAATTCTCTTGTAAATATACTAGGATTTGTCTTTAAAGTTATCTTGTCCACCAGCTTATTTTTCTTATTTATGAAGTTAGTCGAATGAAATTGGAAAAATATGAATACACAAAAAGTGCATTTTTTGGTATGTTCTTGAGGTTTAGTATTTGTCCTTTGGTGTCATCTTTAAAATTTTATATGGCGCCCATTATCATTTTTTGTGATATACATAGAAGCATATCAATCGTCAATTTTCGTCACAAAGGCAACGAGCAAATAATGGGAATTTTATGTTTAGTTGAAGAGAATCGCTAAAGTTACCAGAGTCGCAAAACATCACCGAAAAGTTTTATGGTTATTAATCTAGATAGGTACGAATTCATGGTTTTTGGCTAACAAGTATTTTTTTCACGGGTACACCCCGACTATTTGACAGAAAGCATTTTTCCGATTACAATGATACAAATTGCACTTTAATAAATAGTGATAATAAATAGAAATAATGCCATAGCACCATTTATTCACCAGCAATGCGTTTAAATACGTAACCTGTATTTACGTTATTCTGCTAGCATCGTCTTTAACACTTCTTGTAAAAAGTGTTGATTCAAAAAACAACAAATGCAATTTCTTAACTGACGCGTGTGTTATTTCGATATAAAAAATAAATGTTTATCGACATCGAATTCTACATTGATAAGTCAATGATTTGCAACTCTTGCTTGTCCAAATAACAAACTGGAAAAATTAACCTCTCAGCAAGTCATAACCACCAATCTTACAGTTTGATAACGATAGGGAATGTTATTGCTTAAAATGTGACTATAAAAGCTAGTAGCAATGTAGCGGCGAAGCAATTCTGATTTATGTGTTGATTAGTACCGACAGATACGTGCTTGTCTTCAATATTGGTAAGAATATTATAGATATTTGTTTGTACATTAGTGGCTTTAAGAAATCGAAATACAGGATTCTTCCATTTAAGATCTGTTCCAAGATAGAAAAAACACCGTTCAGGTATGATTAAAAGTATTGGACCAGATGTGGCCGCGCTACGTTGTATCATGAAGTTGTCGATCGACACAACTGGTCCATCACAAAACACGATACCTGAACGGTGGTTTCTTTCTAATGGAACAAACCTATAGAAAAGTTGTAGATAATCATTCGCTCTACAGCCAGAAAATATTTTCATACTTATAGGTGTCCCATAAGGAGGAACCAATACAAATTTAAGATTTATATTCTAATTATTATGACATCATCTTGTATTAGCTATTATTGTGAAATTATTATCAACAAATGTTGTGAAATTAATGTCACACAACAGGCATTTTTCAAAACATCGTTGTTCTAAGGTAACTTACAAAGATTAAGAAAGAAGTAGACTCGTTTTGGGTACCTAGTAAAATTATCACACTTTTCGATGTAATTGTTTATTTGAGATTTGAGTATGATTTATTCTGAAATAATTGAGGTTTACTATATGTCAAGTAACTTTAGAATTTGAGGAGAATTTGAGATGTCATATCCAGCGGCGCGTTATGCCATTGTTATGCCCATATACAATGTTTAATTACGAAGAATTTCTTTTTTATACAAAAATAATACATACTAATAATACTGATTAACATTTCGGAACAATTAACAAAAATCATAAATAATAGGTAAGATATTGACCTTTTTGCAACAACATTTAATATAAGTACCTACATAATTACTTAAAGTAACAACAGATTATTCTTAAGAATTACCAAATAACTAATAAATAGCTTAATAATTTAAAAATCAACATTGTAGCAAGAAACCATAACATCTTAATAAATAAAGTGTATTCTTAACAAGTAACTGTTTTTAATATTTTATATATTTCAAAAGTTGCGATAGTTCATTCTTAAATACGCTTCTGAATATGTACTTATTAAATTTGTGGTGCCGTTTTCATAGCTTTTTGAGATGTTACTTTTAATAAAATGTAATTTCCTCTTTCTTTTTCTAACATTACCTAAGATTCCGATTCCATATCATTAAAAAATACAATTATTCCGAATGCCTTCTGCTATACCAGTTTTAGCAAGATGAAACGTAACGTGTCAATATCTGGTCCTCAAAGTTTAGAAGAAAGTAACCAAATAAGGTTTAGAAAAATACTAAGCTAGTAACTTGAATGACTTTTGAATATGCAGAGTTATGTATTTGTAAGAAGCAGACAACATTCCATTTTTTAAATATGCCGTCCTGTATATTTATTGTGTCTTTTGAATTACAAATTGAACTGCAAAAACCGCATGTCCCTAAGGTCAATGGTGTATATGTAATAAGACGATTAAATGTTAAAAGGAAGCAATTAAACAAATTTAAAAGCATTTCTAACGTGTGAATAGCTCGTCGTTTTCGAAAATGAGCTAAGTTATAAATACGAAATACTTTTTAATATAAAGTGTGTTTAATTTCTAAGCATTTCAAATTTATAGCTTAAGCAATTTCCTCAAACTTTTATTGGAATCTATTTCTTGTCAAGTTTTTAGAAAGAAATATATTGAGTGGTTACGGTTCTTTTTATACACACTGTGTTTATACACACTGTGTATTAATAAATTCCAGAACAAAAGGAAAAGTGTCGACTGAAAATCTTCGTAGGATTCATACAGTTTTTCTCTTCTAACTTAGCCAAGAGTTTCTCATTAGTCTCGTACAGTATTAGATATAGTTTCTTTTATTGCAAAAAAACATGAGTTTAACAGCTACAACTGCCTCCGCTCTCTTTGGGGCCCCATAGGCATTATAAGCAAGACTACTTTAAAGTTTAATTTGATATTCTCACTATGGTAACTTATTAATTACCTAATTGATTTATAGTTTATAATAAAGAGATTGATTTTGGTTCCCAGCCGACAGGAGCGCAAATATAAAATTCAAAGCTGAACAGACACTCAGACATACCCACGTATTTTTCTAATGGAGGACTTATTGTATTGCAATGCAAGGTATTGTTATCTTTCCATTTTCTATCAATTCCAAGGACCATTGTGGCCTTTCGATTATTCGCTATTATTTATTAAATTGTTATAAAAATTTTAGCTCGTGTTCATCGGTATGTAAAAAATACTATTATAGCACTTTGATAATATTAAAACTAATATTTATATTTTCCAGTGTCAAAATGGTCGAAATCGACAATCTCCCAACGCAATGGATTGCAACTTTAGCGGTTCTAACAGCAATATTAATCTACTACGTGAAAACGTCATTCTCATACTGGAAGAATAAAAACGTCCCATACATGAAACCAAAATTTCCATTCGGTAATTTCGAAAATCTCCTGACAAGCAAAAAGTCTCTACCGTTCCAAGTCAAAGAATTATATGACAAATTAAAGAAAGATGGAGCAAAGTACTGCGGATTATATTCCACCACTTTACCAATATTCGTACCTATTGATCCCAGCCATGTACGAGATATTTTGGTCAAGGATTTCTCAAGTTTTCACGAGAGGGGTTTTTACAGTAACGAAAAAGATCAACCAATGAGCGCAAACCTCTTTACCATTGATGGAGACAAATGGAGAATGTTAAGAGCAAATTTCTCGCCAGCATTTTCATCAGGAAAGATTAAATTCATGTTTAAAACAATGAATGCGTGCGCTGAACCAATGTATAACGCGATTTCACGTCACGCAAAGAACAAAATACCCATCGATGTCAAAGATATAACCGGAAGATATACAATTGACATTATCGCTTCCTGTGCATTTGGTGTGGATTGCAACTCCTTTGAAACAAACAGTTCAGAGTTCATGAGTCAGAGCAGTAAATGCGTAGAAGTAACTACAAGGAAAATAAGGAATTTTCTACTAAATGGGTTTCCAAACATTGCTAGATTCCTAAAAATGGGCTTATTCCCAAATAGCGAATTGAAATATTTTGCTGACTTAATTGTTGATACTCTGGCCTACAGAAAAAATAATTCCGTCAGAAGACAGGACTTACTGCAAATCTTAAAGGATATGCAGGACAACGAATTGGTTGACATGTCGGTAGAAACAATACAAGCACTACAAGTTTTGTGTTCTTTTTCGCAGGGTATGAAACAGTAGCATCAGCTTTGATGTTTGCTTTATACGAGTTAGCTAAAAATGTTGACGTACAAGACAAACTCAGGAAAGAAATTGAGAATGTGCTGAAAGAACATGGGGAAGTTAGCTATGAAGCTGTTAATGAGATGAAATACCTGGGATCCGTTATTGACGGTAAGTAATTTTACATGCACACTGAGATCAGCGGATTACTTATAGCAGGATGTATCGAACAAAGAAAATGCTTTTTAGTTTTTTTATGATAATGTTCCTTTGTGCTGAATCCGAATCAGATGTAAATTAATGCTTAAATATTAATTATAATTTACAAAGTTTACGAAGAATAAATTAGCCATCATTAGCCATCTTTTATAGAGCTTCTGCAACTCAGGTCCATGAACATGCCCAAAAAACCATCACTCCAAACCACTCCAAACATGTCGAAAGGTTTTAATTACGCCCTTACACCAAAACATATTACTTTTGAAACCATCGTTTCCTCAGTAGAATCCTCTATGTTTAAACATCCACCAGATGTTGCAGATCCCATACGTCACGAAGCCACGAAAATCCTTAAACACCCCAACACCAAATTACTCCAAGTCCGACCTAACCGCTCTCAAATCCCTAAAATCCAACACTGACATAGTCATCGTCAAAGCTGACAAAGGTACAACCACTGTCATCCTTGACACCCAATCTTATGAGGAGAAATGAATTTTCTGCTCAACGACCCGTCATACCGTGTCCTTAATCGTGGCCCTACTTTCCGCCTATCCCGCCAGATTACCGATCTCATCAAACAATCTCCCATCCCAAAAGACACACAGCAAGCCCTAATTCCGAGAGACTCCCGACCTCCTAGACTGTATGGTTTACCTAAGATCCACAAACCTAATATTCCGCTACGCCCTATAGTCAGTTAATTTGCCAGTCCTACCTATGCTCTTTCCAAGTTTCTTGCCAACATCCTATACAAATATACCGGTAACACGGTCTCCTGCATCCTCAATTCCCAAGATTTTGTGCAAAGAATCTAAAACCTGTCCCTTGATCCTCAAGACCTCCTGGTTAGTTTCGACGATGAGTCCTTATTTACCAGGGTTCCAATCCAGGATACCATCACCATAATTACACAACTCCTTACATCTGATAACCAACCATCCTGTTACGCTGACATGGTAGGTGTTTGTCTAACTTCCACTTACTTCCGGTTCCGAGGCAAGTTCTATGAACAAGTTTCAGTAGCTGCCATGGGCTCACCCTTATCCCCTGTTGTGGCCAACATTTTCATGGAGGCATTTGAACAAAAAATTCTTGAGTTCCACAACCTCAAGCCCAAATGTTGGTTTAGATACGTGGATGATACCTTCGTAATCTGGCCACGTGGACGGCAATCCTTAAACAATTTCCTTGGCTACCTCAACCAGTAAAACCCAGACATACGCTTCACCATGGAAGTGGAAACAGATGGCTCTCTCCCTTTCCTCGACGTTGTAGTTACTCCCACTCCATCCGGCTCCCTTCAGCATACCGTGTATAGGAAACCCACTCACACCGACAGATACCTCAATGCCAATTCCCACCATCACCCCGATCAGAAACAAGCAATGATCAACACCCTTGTCAAAAGAGCAATTTCTATAACCCACCCCACATACCATATAAAATCCATCACCTAGACTCCACAGAATTGAGCCGAATATTTTTTATATACATAGACGGCAAAGATTCCAAGTTTTAACTTTTAATTTCCAACTTTAACTTTTAATTTGTATGGAAATACCTAATATTACGGTGTTAATCTGATTACAAAATTATGAAGTATATTTGGTTGCCTACTCATTTCGAAGCCAACCTTGAAATCAAACGATCACATGCATATCCTGATATTACTGACGTGCACTGACCCTGAATAAGTTTGTATTGTA
This sequence comes from Melinopterus prodromus, assembly GCA_964023965.1. Taxonomy (NCBI): domain Eukaryota; kingdom Metazoa; phylum Arthropoda; class Insecta; order Coleoptera; family Scarabaeidae; genus Melinopterus; species Melinopterus prodromus. Next base: position 49,218,681 of record OZ030394.1, read on the forward strand.
CTTTCAGAGACACTTCGCATGTATGCACCATTGGGTGTATTAAACAGAAAATGTTCGGAGGACTACACAATTCCTGGCACTGACATAATCCTGGAAAAGGGGACAAATATCCTGATACCGGTGAGCGCCTTGCACACCGATCCCGAATATTTTCCAAATCCGGACGTATTCGATCCTAGTCGGTTCTCTGAAGAAAATAAACAAAATATACCACCGTATACTTATTTGCCTTTTGGCGATGGACCACGCAATTGTATTGGTAAGGAACATTTGCTTTATAATTCTCTAGTTTTTTTCTGTCGCATTTGTTACTTATGAGCACATTTCCGTTTTGTGTTTGTGTACCTAATAATTAAGAATAGTGGGGTGAACGAGAAACAAAAGCAAGAAAGAGAAGAATCGTCTTCTTGGTTTTGTTTCTCGTTCACCCTTCTATTTTCTAATTCTCATTGATCAAGTGCCTATATTAAATTATATCAAGAGTATATTTTAATAAACATGTGCATTATATTTTCTTTTTCCTTATTGTTTAGGGAAGCGTTTTGCTTTGATTGAAGTTAAAGTGGGACTCATCAAACTTCTACGGATATTCAAATTTACGCTAAATAAAAACATGAAGGAAAACTTGGAATATACAGCCCACTTCCTCCTGCGGCCAAAGACAAATATTCTTCTTGATGTTGAAGAACTATTAATTTAATTACAATTATTGTATTATTATTTATATGTATAAAGTATTATATATAAATCTGTTTTAAGACAAAACTTGAACCTTTTAGTAAATTTAGTAAATTTATGCAGTATTAGCGTAGTGTATTATTTAGATTTATTAGTGGAAATGGAGAGAAGTAAAAGTAATCTTTATCCCCAAACCAGGTAAACAAGATTACTTCAATACCAAATCGTACCGCCCAATTAGTCTCACATCCTTTCTCCTGAAAACCACGGAAAAATTATGTGACAGATATCTACGGGAAAAACTTTCCGAAACAATACCTCTAGAGAAATCACTGGACAACAAGCAATCAACCCTAGGAGTGTTCATAGCCATTGAAGGGGTTTTTGATAAAAGTATGTCCTATAAGATTAAAACCCCTCTTATGTAACACAACGTAGAAACGTTAATAGCCGAATGGATCGGTAATATGATGCAGTAACGAGCAGTAAACGTCAATGTAGGCACCCAATCTGTAAGATGTCTTGTAGCCAAAGGGTGCCCACAGGGTGGAGTTCTCTCACCCCTGCTGTGGAACCTGGTCCTAGATAACCTACTAAAGGTTTTAAACCAAGAAGGGTACTACACAATAGCTTACACAGACGATTTAACAATTCTGCTGACAGACATATTTGAGGATACAATATGTGACAGGATGCAATCCGCCCTCAGCTTAATCACAACATGGTGCAAAGACCACTCACTCTCAGTCAGCTCTGGGAAAACAGAGATGGCACTCTTCGCCAGAAAAAGAAAACTACCACAATTACGAGCACCCACGCTCCTGAACGCCAAGCTTTCCTTTGCTGCCAGGGTGAAATACCTGGGCATAACCTTTTACAGCAACCTAAGATGGGGAGATCATCTGGAAGAAAGAGCAAAAAAAGCACACATATCTTTCTGGCAGTGCCGCAGAGCGATAGGACGAACGTGGGGGTTTTCGCCTAAAATCGCAATGTGGATATACACCGCCATCATACAACCTATGCTAACCTACGGAGCAGTAATATGGTGGCCCAGAACTAAACTTAAGACGGCTATCAAAGACCTCAATCACATACAAAGGACCGCATGCCTAAACATAACAGGAGTCATGCACACCACACCGACGCGACGGCTGCGATTGAGGTAATGCTCTGCCTGCCGCCCCCTGACATCCATGTGGAGGAAGTGGCCTTGGCGGGCATCCTTCGGCTCCGTACGGCAGGAGTCTGGGAAACTGGCAGGGTTGGTGAGGCTCGTCTCCATCTCTGGCGCGAGGTTCTCCTTGAGGTTCAGGTTGACGACTTTCCACCCCGCGATATCTTGAGAAGGTCCTTCACAACATCCCTCACACCACCAACCCAGGGAGAAAAATAGGATCTGTCTACATATACACAGATGGGTTAAAACACCTACATAAATCTGGTGCAGGAGTGATTGTCAAACAATCGCAGCCAAAACTATTACTGAAAAAGGTATAAGTGACAAAGACGTGCTGATCCTAACGGACAGCAAAGCAACAATACAAGCGCTGTCCAGATCTCTAACAACCTCCAGACTTGTACAACAATGCACCGAAGCCCTGAGAAAAGCAGCACAAGCAAATAATAAGGTATCCGTCCACTGGATAAAGGGGCACGATAAAAGTAAAGGGAACAGGGAAGCGGATCGCTTGGCAAAACACGCTGCAAGGACGCCCTATATGGGACCTGAGCCAGCAATAACACCGACCCTAAAAACATTACTCAACGAACTAACAGGAACATCCCACTCTCTTCACGAGTAGATGGCACGAAACCATCAAGTGCGTTTTTGCAAAGGAAACCTTTGAGCCCCTTGCCTAAAGACCACAATGTACTACCTTCAACTCACCAGAAGCAACCTCAGACTGCTAACCGGAATCTATACAGGGCACTGCAGACTAAAAAGAATCTAAACCGCATCGGAATCTTAGTGGACCAAATGTGCAGAGGATGCAATAGCGACGAAGAGACGGCAGAACACTTTCTGTGCGAATGCCCGGCACTTTCGACATTACGTGAACGTATCCTGGGAGAAAGATGGCTGAATTTATCCGCAATCAGAGGGGTTCCGCCGAGCGACGTCCTCGCCTTCACGAAGGCCGCAGGAAGGCTCGACGCAGACACATCCTAGGCCATAAGAACCCCTCGGAGGTTAGCAAAAGGGGCCTGATGCGGCCTAGGTGCTGTGGGAATTGTCCCACCCTCCAAGATATCCATATCCAAGTGGAAGCAATTTAGACAGAAATAGCTTCTATGACAAGTTACTTCTTCAGAGCTAACTGAACAATCGGTAGCCAGGGTGTGAGTTGCTGACCATAGAAAAGTGGCTAGCTTGTCGGCTGTTTACACGAGATCAGTGAGATGTGAGCTGCTCGCCAGTCTTGCGCAGTATAGTCGTGTTTTAATATGACTGAAGGGCGTTGCAATCCGCACAGTGATACAATCATTTTCCATTGTGTTGTCTGACGACCTCAATAAATGCATCAAATTAAAGTTCTAAGAAAAAAACCAGAACTTTTAAATTTTTTGGTGACATCACTTTCCGGTAGCGTTTAAAAGCTTATATATTTATTTCTGTTACAATTTGTTGCAAAGACTTTTTGTATGTCTATTTTTGTATTCAGGATCAAGAACAATCCACAGGTTCACTTGTGCTTTATAAAGCTCCACAAAATTATCATTTGGTGGCTACTCCACCTTTCTGCCATTTCACACACGTGATAAGTACAAAGAAAACATAATTCAAAATTTACTATACACAGGCAGTTACTGAGTTTAGCGTTTACACTATGCAAGGAGCGGGCGAACAGTTGATGGACGACTTGGTGGGGGAAGGCAAGTGGCCATTAAAATCAAAATTGTTTGAAGTAGCTCGCATGACAGCAGCTGACCATCTCCCATAGGCAGTAACCAGCAGATTTCGTTTAAACCATGACAGTAGCTACTATGCAGCAGTCATTCCCAACTTGCACGTCAGCTCGCACCATGTAAACCCCGCTTTTAGTTAGCTCTGAAGAACCGAGCAACATGGTTCGCGAAACGCCAGCAATTATGAATTTTGACGCACGGCACAAGTCGGAGGCAGTTTCTTAATAATCAAATTTTAGCTCCTTTTATGTAGTTCAGAGAAATTGGAATGAAAAATTACGTTTTCGCATTTGTTTAAATCGGGTTCAGGTCATTATCAAATTTCAATTGTTAGACATTCTGTTCAGCTGATCATTAAATGGCAAGCTTAGCTTTCTACCAACTCAATACCAACAAATAATCTCAAATATTCTAACAAAATGCGACGTTGAAGTTAGTTTATAGCCACAAAATAGTACGTCTTTTTTCCAGGCAACTGCAGCTCTTTGATAAATTTACGTATTGCTTTTCCAATTAATAGAATAATATACTGGGCGTAATACAATTAATCCGAATTTTTTTGACTTGATCTTTTAAATGAAGAACCAAAATTAAAAATATTTATCCTAGGCAATTAGCTTGCGTATAAAATACCGACCGAATGTTTTTAGATAATCACAATGCAATCTTTATTCTACAGGTGTCTCAACAGTGCGATCTAAGACGATTGTAGCTCTGTTAATGAAGATAATTTATAACTGATTTCACTCATACAGTGTGTCCACGAAAGTCCGCACCATATGGAGAACTTTTTTATTGTGTATTTCTCAGAAAATATTATTCTTTATAAAAGTTGGCGGCTCATATGAAACCAAAAGTGCAATAGTCAAATATGTAAATTTCGGTGCCATATACCGAGCGATTCAGAATATATGAATTTGAGATAAGAGTAAAGTACCTTTATTTTCATTATTATCGATAAACTTTATTTGGAAATGTTGTTTAGAAGTAAAAATTATATTCAAATATGAAGTCAGAGCCACCTACCGTGAAAAAAGAATATTTTGACTTATTTTCTTAATTATTACTCTTGTGACAAATATTAGTAAATGCCAGTGATACTAAAAGGTTCTTTTTAATCTATTTTTTTAGAAATTATGTTATGTTTATTTATAAGTAGCGCAAAATTACTCTTTTTCTTGGTGCGAAGTTGTGACTTCACATATTAATATATCATACAGTAATATATAATAGTAGTTATCCATCTACAGCGAGCAATTCTCAAGTGGTGGTACGCCCGGTACTACCACTTATGAAGTTTTATTTTCACTTATAATATTTTAATAAAAATAACTAAACCATTAAACATTTATTGTTTCTTGAATTAATTATCACTGACTTACCCGTTATTAAGTTAATAGCTATTATGAATATGTTAATAATGCTAATTTATTATCTATGAACTTATTTTATTTCTACTACTTACAATTACAAAAATACATACATTAATACTAATTAGATTATATGCTGCAACTTTTAATGCTTACAATGCTTACACTCCAACAAAAAACTGAAATTGTTTTAATACATGGAGAAAATAGACCGCACCGAGATATTACTGCTATTTTCAATGAAAGACATCCACACAACCAAGCAAGCTGGGTCTGTTGAAAATAACTTCAAGAAACCCCACATAAAATATGTTGCCGAAAATGACGAAACTAGTTTGCAAGTGTTGCAAGAAGTAATTTAGCATAAAACGGCTTCTGTTCGACAAATTGCTGCACACAGCCACTGCAGTAAATCAACAGTACATGAAATACTAAAACTAAACAAGTATCACCCTTATAAACCAAAATTTATAAGTACACTAAAACAAAGAGAGTGACATCAGGTATGACTTTGCCATCTGGTTTGAGGGGAAAATGGAAGAGAACAGATTTTTGTAAAATATTCTTTGGACAGACGAGGCAACATTTACGTCAAAGAGCAGTCCCATTTTTCACAAAATTGCCGGTGGTAGGCGCATGAAAACCCGATCTTTACAAGAGAATGCCGCGATAAGTAGCATTTTAAGACTAATGTGCTGTGCGGTATTTTGAATAATCAAATATTTAAATGGCAATTATATCTTCAGTTCCTGAACAGAGGGTTATCACCTTTTTTTGACTATTTGCCGTTAATTCAACGGGCGCCAATTTGGTTCCATTTTGATGGTGCGCTCATACACAATATAAACTCTGTCAAGACCAATTTAAATCATAAATTTGGCCATCGCTGGATAGGCAGAAATTCGGTATTAAGATCCTGGCCACCTAGATCCCCCGACTTTACCCTGTTAGATTTCTTTTTGTGGGGTTACGTAAAAAATAAAGTATACACACACCGACCTATTAGAGAAATAAATCATTTAGAAGAAACTATACAACATTGTATCCAGAACATTCCACCGAATTGTGTTAGTAATGATGTTTCTAGAAGAATCTGTTTATGCATAGAACGGGACGGAAACCACACACAGAAACAGGATTAATAGATATTTAACAATTCTTTCGTTGTTTATTAATGTGTGTATTTTAGTAATTGTAAGTAGTAGAAATAAAATAAGTTCATAGACAATAAATTAGTATTATTAAGATATTCATAATAGTTATTAACTTAATAACGGGTAAGTCAGTCATAATTAATTCAAGAAACAATAGCTGATTGATGCTTTAGTTATTTTTATTAAAATATTATCAGTGAAAATAAAATTTCATAAGTGGTAGTACCGCGCGTACCACTACTTGAGACTCGCTAGCTGCAGATGGATAACTATTATTAGAAACCTATCCACGGTCATTAATATTAACCGAAAGGTAAGTCACGCTCCTGAATTAGTTATTGTATGATATATTAATATCTACAGGGTGAAATATCAACTTCGCACCAAGAAAATGAGTAATTTTGCGCTAGTTCTAAATAAACATTAGTTATCTTACCAAAATAACACAAAATATAAAAAATGTATTCAAATTTCTAAAAAATATATCAAAAAGATCCTTTTAGCATCACTGGCATTTACTAAAATATGTTATTTTTTTTCACGGTAGGTGGCTCTGACTTCATACTTGAATATAATTTTTAGTTCTAAACACCATTTCCAGATAAAGTTTATCAATAATAATGAAAATAAAGGTACTTTCTCTTATCACACATTCATATATTCTGAATCGCTCGGTATATGGCACTGAAATTTACATATTTGACTATTGCAGTTTTGGTTTCATATGAGCCGCCAACTTTCGTAAAGAATAAAATTTTCTGAGAAATACACAATAAAAAAGTTTTCCATATGGTGCGGACTTTCGTGGACACACTGTATATACAGGACGCCGAGGCGCAATTTGAAAAATTGATTGAAAAATTGATAGAAATATCGATTTTTTATAAAGCAGACTAGTTATCTGTGCAATGGTTTATTTTAGCACTAGTATGTACAAAAAAGTACTAGTACTAGTACTTTTTTGTACAGAACGATGCGTAGAATAAAAAAAATAATTATTTACAGGGCTGTTCCATTTAAAAAAATAACTTTCTAAGGAAGAACTGTTTGCTATATTTTGTTGCAGATTATGACTACTCTGTACACAATTTGGATATGGTAGGTAATCACGCTAATAGAACGCTTCTTACTTAATCATAATCAAAGCGTGCGCAATAAAATTAAAAACAGGTATTGCGATATACAATTTTTCCTAGACTGCTGTTTTTCCTTAAAAATGTCAATAAATCAAAAAGTATAAAGTTTACGGTAGGTAATGTTATTTATCATTGTCGTAAAAATTTTCGAGGATTTAAAAATTATGCCGAAATATAGGTTGTTCCATTTAAAAAAATATAAGTTTCGGTTGGTACTACCTTATGGAACAGCCTGTATACACGTTAATAATTTTAAAATGTGGGCCTCGGCGTTCTGTATATATGAGTGAAATCAGTTTTAAAATATCTCCATTAACAGAGATACAATCTTCCGAGATCGCACTGTTGAGACATCCTGTATATCAAAACTCACTAATATGTAGTTCCTACATAATTTTCACTAGCTTTCAAGGTGTCGAACCAAAACAAACATATATCTGTAATTAATTACAACGCCCATTTCAGCGAAATAATATACATAGTTGCTTTACTGTCCATATGCATTTTTTACTTGTACTTCATTAAACCAAATACTCACCAGAAAAACAAATTCCAACGACTGTTTTCAGCAAAAATATTTTATAAATTTAAATTATGCTATTGAGGATGACCCAAAACGGTTATCCATAATAAATCCTCATATAAGGAAGCCTAGGACAAAAATAGTCCACTCCACCATTTGCCAAAACGTGTTGCATAATTGTGTATCATAATTTTCTAGGCAAATTAATAAATAATAAAAATAAAAATAGTATAACACTTTACATCTCCAACAGTTGTTAACTTTAATATTTATTAATAGATGTTTTTATTTTTTAAATAATAAACAAACAAATCAATAAGCAAGTATTAGTTCATAATTGAGAAATAGTCATGTCTGAGCCAAAAATGCATAATAACAAGCCCTTACTCATTGAACCGTCTTTATAAAATCATAACGTCACAAATATGGAACGGAAAGCTAAAAGTTGCAGTTATCATTATCAAAAATAATGTGTTTTTGTGCAATTATGTATCCGTGGTCAACTTTATTTACAAGTACTCTCATATATTTTGATAAAGTAAAATCTGACAACCATACTGGTATCGGACAGACAATCCACAATACTGGCCAGATATTTTAAATTTGCTAGTCCTACATGCTCAAACATAAAAACTGTGTACCTACATATCCTGTCCCTATGAGGGACACTTGTCCTGTATTAACTTCTGTGTGTGTGCGTGCACTACATTTTGTTCATAGTTTTCTAACTTACACATGATTTCAGTAATCTTTGGCAGAAATAGGTTCAGCATCAAATCTATTGTAAATAAATAATCTAAAAAGTTGATTCGTTCCCAGTTCGACCTAATTCTTTTGGTTACTTAGCAGGCAGTTGGTAGGTGCGGGCCTAAGTAGCTTATTAATTATTTTCGATGAAATGCACATATCATAATACACAAATTAAAGAAAAATGCTGCTCTTTGCGGATTGTTATTGCCAATATTAATTGTTTACTGACTAATAATTTATTTCGACATCGTATTCTATATTGATAAGTAAATGAGTTGCGTCTTCAGTTTGTACACTGAAATTTTAAATAGCTCCGATGCAAGTCACGACGGGCAAGCATTATATAATTTGATAACGTTATTGCTTTTTAGCGAGCAAGTATAAAACAAAATGTAGAATATAGCGAGGTAGCAATTTTGATTGGTGCGTTGTGGAGTACCAAAATCAATGTGTTGAAACGTGTGTGTCTTAAATATTGGTAAGAATCTTTTGATTTTATTTGTACCTATTATAAAAAATAGAGATTTATGTTGTCATGAATAGACTACTAACTTCACACACCGTATCAAACAAAATAATGATATACCATAATAGTTTCTTTAAATAATATTTACTTATTCTGATGCCCAAATGACGCAAACGGCGCAAATGACGGAAACATCATAAAATCTCGGACATGTCGCATATATATGTCGTATATACAGGGTGAGTCACTAGAGTCGCGGTGGTCGATATAGCATTTATCTTTAGAGATAGAAAAAAATATTTAATACAAAAGTTGTTTGGCCTATCATTTTCTACAACGTAAAATTATTTTCATTTATACTGGGTGTTTTGTTTAGGCGTGGCAGAAAAAAATATATACTTTTTTAAATGGAATGCCCTGTATATTATGTCATATTATGATTGCGACGAAAATTGTCTTACTAACTGTATCAGGTAATATTGACGTAAAGCTAATAGTTTCTGCAATATTAAATTTTTTATTAAAAAAATGGCCGTTGCAGGCCTTTTCCGAAAACACCGTAATAGCGTAATTTTTGCAGATATTTTCTTACAACTTTGTCAGAAAATAACCAATACTAATAGGGAGGTGATAGTGCCCAAAGAAATTTGATGCGCTATACAGGGTGTTCCTAGCACCTAATCAATTTTGATATTTTTCAAATGGCTTTTTCTTGAGTTTTTTAAATGGAACGCCCTGTATATTATTTGCTGGTTGCATTTCCCATTAAGTTGCCTTTAATTTATATTAAGTGTGGCATATACATATTTGTACCCGTTTTCGTGATATTTGGAATTTAAAGAAACTGTGTAATAAAGTATACCAATATAGTGCTTTAATATTACACCCTGTATAATTAAGTTAGTTTTTTTCATGTATGTTGTAATAATATAAATTATAAATGTTGGTAAAGTTAAAAATGCTATTTTTTATAAAGATACATTTAAATAGCAGAGTTACGCTAATATTTTAAGTTAGCTTAGATTTACTTAACCTCGTTGTCATGGAAACAAAAACAAATAACAGACGTGTAGTTATTGCTCTCAACAGACTTAATATAGCTAACCAACATTTGTAATCTCTGTTAACGATGAATTTTAATTATACTAAAGAGGAACTGATAAGTATTATTTACATCTATGGAGAAGCCGGCAAAAACGCTCTACTGGCCTCAAGAATTTACGCTCAGCGATATCCCGAAAGACGGCATCCCGATGCAAGAACAATTAATAGAGTTCGGGAACGTTTTGAATCAACAGGTACTATTACTTACGAAAAAAGAAAAAGAACAAAAGCGGCGACACATGAAGAGAATGAATTTCTGGTAGTTGTTAGTGTGGTAGAAAATCCATACTCAAGCACTAGACAAGTAAGAAATCAAGGAATAACCCAATCATCTGTGTCCAGAATACTACGGCGACACAAGTATCATCCATATCATGTGCAACATGTACAGGAATTGAGCGAAAACGATTTAGAAAAGAGATTAAATTTTTGTTATTGGGCAGCTGCTAAAATTTAACAACAAGCAAATTTTTTTGACTTTGTTCTTTTTACTGATGAAGCTACGTTTCATAAAAATGCGTATGTTAACCAACATAACTTCCATTTTTATGCAACAGAAAATCCTCGCGTTATTAGGCCTTTGGACCATCAACATAGATGGTCACTCAATATATCATCGGGTGGAATAGTAGGTACCAATTTGCTAGGGCCTTACTTTTTTGAGGGTTCCGTAAATGGTCAAAGGTACTTACATTTTCTTGACAACCATCTACATGAATATTTAGATGATTTGCCGCTTAATATTCGCCAAAACTTAATATTCCATCACGACGGGGCCCCACCCCACTTTAGTCAGAACGTAAGACAATTTTTGAACAACCAATACCCCAACAAATGGATTGGAAGAGGAGGCCCTACGTTATGGCCGCCAAGATCTCCTGATCTAAGTAAGTTGGATTTTTTTTTATGAGGTCATGTTAAGGAATTAGTATACCAGACACCACCTACCACACAAGACGATATGAAGATTAGAATAAGAAATGTTTTTGCTGACATCAGAGAAAATAAGAGAGAGATGTTAAGAAATACTTCGAGATCTTTTACACATCGGATTAATGCTTGTAGAAGACAAAATGGAGGGCATTTTGAACATCTACCAAATCAATAACTACTTGTTGTTTTATCTTTAATTGTTATAGTTTTTTACTAGTTTTATGTTAATGCTTATCAAGTTTAAAAAATAGTTTAATAAATGTTATTAGTTGTGGTTTCTCTTAATTATTTGTTTTTATTTAATTTTTAGTTGTCTCAAATTATATTAATTTTTCATATTGAGTAACTAAATGGTAATTCCATGTACTTTTCAATTTATTTTGGGCAATTTTGTCAGTTTTTTAATTCAACAAAAGTATTTTTTTTCTTTCTATGTTCTCTTTACAAAAAAAATCAATAAAAAAGAACCATGTTATGCAGGGTGTAATATTAAAGCACTGTATTGGTATACTTTATTACACATTTTCTTTAAATTCCAAATATCACGAAAACGGGTACAAATATGTATATGCCACACTTAATATAAATTAAAGGCAACTTAATGGGAAATGCAACCAGCAAATAATATACAGGGCGTTCCATTTAAAAAAACTCAAGAAAAAGCCATTTGAAAAATATCAAAATTGATTAGGTGCTAGGAACACCCTGTATAGCGCATCAAATTTCTTTGGGCACTATCACCTCCCTATTAGTATTGGTTATTTTCTGACAAAGTTGTAAGAAAATATCTGCAAAAATGACGCTATTACGTAGTTTTCGGAAAAGGCCTGCAACGGCAATTTTTTTAATAAAAAATTGAATATTGCAGAAACTATTAGCTTTACGTCAATATCACCTCATACAATTAGTAAGACAATTTTCTTCGCAATCATAATATATTATAATATACAGGGCATTCCATTTAAAAAAGTTAATTTATTTTCTGCTACGCCTAAATGCAACACCCAGTATAAATGAAAATAATTTTACGTTGTAGAAAATGATATGCCAAACAACTTTTGTATTAAATATTTTTTTCCATCTCTAAAGATAATTGCTATATCTACCACCGCGACTCTAGTGACTCACCCTGTATATACATATATTTAATAACCTAAACTTCCGACTTTAAATTTTTGTTAATGGTAGTTGCCAACTTTTTTACAGTTCTCTTAACCGTCTTAATGGTAGCATATTGGTACATTGTAGGGCCTTGGAAAGGTACCATGGAAAGCGAATAGGCGTTTTTGATTAATATCTTTGAGCTGAATGTGAATCCGGAATTGCCCGCACACCACTTAAAGAATCGCTGAAAATGCTTTAAAAACATCTGTCAAAAAACTATCAGAATTTCAGGTACAAAGTTTAAGGTTTACTATGAGACTCTTTTGAGATTACTTCAGAATTTAGTTAAAATTGCAAATATTGCTAACATCAAGTTTTTTTGACATTTTAACCTGATTTTTTTCCGAAAACTTTTCGTGGTCCTTTTCAGTGCAAATAATACATGGGGATCTCGCTTATTAGTGGAGATAGAGCCTATGTTTAAATTTTGCAAAGTTTCGTACTTTTGTGTTGATCAATTATCTGAAAAGAAATTTAAGCTATCATTTTTCATTTTGAAGTTATCAGCAAAAAACTGAAATGTTAAGATATCGTTTTTAATAAAAATTCAAAACCAAGAGTAGCTCGACATTTGAAACAAAAAACATTCTACCGCTACTTTTTAACAAGGAATGCAGTGTTATTTTTTAATTTGAAATAACATCAAAGATGGCGGCGTAACATGGCCAACTTTTTTTTCTTAAAAGCGCCATGTTGAATTTTGGCAATTTCCAATAGTCGTGTTTTTTTCTCATTTCCGCAATGTATAACATGTTGGCATTAGTTTTTAAAACAATAGTGTAATAATAATTTAAAAAAAACTTTCTTCTTTGTCTTATTGTTTGTCGTGCTTATCAGGTACCCAACAGGAGCTTGGTTACAGACCGCAGGACTGACCAAGGGTGCTTTGGATTAACAACATTCAGATTGTAAAAGAAACAAGTTTATACAACAAAAAGCTTATTTTTATTGTGAGGCGAGTTCGGCGGTCTGTAACCAAGCTCCAGTTATTACACCATTGTTTTAAAACCTAATTCCATTGCGGAAATGAGAAAAACACGAATATCTGAAAATGCCAAGATTCAACATGGCGCCCATAAGAAAAACAAAAGTTGGCCATGGTTATGCCGCCATCTTTGATGTTATTTGAAATTAAAAACAACACTGCATTCCTTATTAAAAAGTAGCTGGAATGTTAGTAGCTAGAATGTTTTTGCTTCAAATGTCTAGCTACTCTTGGTTTTGGATAAAAAATTAAAATCGATATCTTAACATATCAGTTTTTTGCGGATAACTTTAAAATGAAAAATGATAGCTTAAATGTCTTTTCAGATAATTGATCAACATAAAAATACGAAACTTTTTCAAATTTAAACATAGGCCCTATCTCCACTAATAAGCGAGATCCTCATGGTGAGCCTCGAAATTAAATCACCCGGTATATAAAAAAGTTAAAATGTGGCCAGGCACATGACTTTATCATACTATTTATAAAATTAATAGTAAATGAAATTCTATTTGATCGACATCGGTCGTATCTGCATTAAAATAAAGGTAGTAGCCACGATTTGACAGGTATATTAATACAATAAAAAGTGGTCGGATTACTTATTTTTGTTTTATTTCAGCAACCGCTACATGTTTTGTGACCTACTGGGCATTTCTTCAAGCGCTATAGGAAATGAGAAATGATTTACACAATTGACAATCAAATCAAACTCCAAAAAAGTGCCCTGTATTTGGTTGGTGGTAGTTTGAAATCCGCTGTATTCAAGAAAAGGTCATAATACACTTTTTATGCAGAATTTTGTAAACTAATAAATAGATAAAACACATTATATTTGTACAGTGCTGCAAAATGTGCAAAACGTGCACCTTAGTAGTCACTTTTAGGGTTGCGAGGCTCCAATAAAAATTGCGGACGCCATAGAATATTGAACCACAACACTTTCCACTTGGGAGCCAAAATGAGCAACTGTATTGGATTTATTTCCTTTTCTTTACTGTTCTAATGTAGAAAGAAGTATTGTCCTGTTAATTCAAACCCACTGTCGCGTGAATAAGTTTAGGAGTCTTAAATACAATTGGCCATACGTTTTTGTTGAATATTTAACACCAACTATTATATTTAATACCAAATATAATTTCTTTGCGGAAGCATTAAATCTAAATATTGAAAATTATTAGTATAGCAAATACAGCAAAACGAAAGGAAATAAAGTATTTCTTACATTATGTTTTTTTTTTTATTTAAAAAACTGATAGATTCTAAATATTTGAATTTTCTGTTTTGTTTGGCGTGGAGTAGCGCCGGTCATTATGAGAAGACTTTTTATAACAAGCAACTATAGATTAAAATTGACATTAATCAGTCAAAACGGTTTAACAAAACGAAAAACATAATCCACATTTAAAAATTTAATCATTATGTAAGTTCTAGCAATAAGCAATAAGGGGTCGTCCATTAATCACGTGAGGTTTTTAAGCCACTTTTTTACACCCCCGTCCCCCCTGGTGATACTTGGTGAGGTTTTAAGTTACCCCCCCCCCCCCCCTAACTAACATCACGTGTATTAAAAAATTCAAATATTTTCCGGATATTTTTTATTGAAAAATACAATAATAAAATGGCCACATATTAATCTAAAAAGCACTGTCCTCGGACCATGGGTTTACTTGGCTATTTTTTACACTAAGAAATGGACAAGCATGGTAGCGGAAAATATGCACGTGATATGTAACAACAAACCCCCCTCCCCCATTGTGATCAATAGTGATGTTATCCAAAGCCCCCCCTCCCCTATTTGGACCTCACGTGATTAATGGACGACCCCTAAGAATTTATTTCTTAAAATAAATCGTTCAGATAATCGAAATTCTAATTTCTGATTGTAATAAAACAGTTTTTACCTAATTATCATAACCTACTGTATTATCTAATTAATGCCAAACTTTTATAAATTCTTTCTAATATCAATTTGTTACAGGTTCAAAATGTTCGAAATATACGAGTTCCCAACACAATGGATTATAACTTTAGCTGTCCTAACAACAGCATTAGTCTACTATGTAAAAAGGTCATTTTCATATTGGAAGCACAAAAACGTCCCATATATTCAACCAAAATTTCCATTTGGCAATTTCGAAAATCTATTTAGGAGCAAGAAGTCTCAACCGTACCAGGTAACAGAATTATACAAAAAATTCAAAGAGCAAGGAGCAAAGTACTGTGGACTGTATTCCTTCACTGTACCAATATTCGTGCCAATCGATCTCGGTTGCGTACGGGATATTCTGGTCAAAGATTTTTCAAGTTTTCATGAGAGAGGGATGTTCTGTAACGAAAAAGACCAGCCAATGAGTGCGAACCTCTTTACAATCGACGGACCGAGATGGAGAATGATGAGATCAAGGTTTACACCAGCCTTTTCGTCAGGAAAGATCAAATATATGTTTAACATAATGAATGCATGCGCCAAGCCGATGTATACAGCAATCTCACAACACGCAAAGAACAAAATGCCAATAAATGCCAAAGATATAACAGGCAGGTACACGATTGACAACATAAGTTCCTGCGCTTTTGGCGTCGATTGCAATTCATTCCAAGAAGACAATTCGGAGTTATTAAATCAGAGCAGTAAATGTGCAGAAGAAGCTACTAGAAATCTAAGGAATATCATATTAAATGTATTTCCAAGTATAGCAAAGTTCCTAAAAATTGGTATGTTCCCAAATAACGGAATGAAATACTTTGGTGGTCTGATTGTTGATTCTCTAACTTACCGGGAAAAGAATGATGTTCGAAGACAGGACTTCCTGCAAATCTTAAAGGACATGAAAGACAGCGCAAATTTCGATATGTCCTTAGAAACAATACAAGCGCAAAGCTTCGTTTTCTTCATGGCTGGGTATGAAACCGTGTCTTCAGCTTTGATGTTTTCTTTGCTCGAGTTAGCAAGAAATCTTGACATACAAGACAAACTCAGGATGGAAATTCAGAATGTGTTGACGAAGCATGGAGAAATTACATATGACGCTGTCAGTGAGATGAAATACCTCCAATGTGTTATTGATGGTAAGTCAGTTTATAGGTTACCTTGCAATTTGTGATTTTGTGGTTAACTTATTGAGGTAGGTAGCAATATCAAAATATTGTGCAGTACCAACGTATGTGACCCCGCACGAGAGAATCGCCCTAACTGCCATCTCTCATTTCGATAGTATTGACGCTTTTGTTTGAAGGCCTATAACTCAAAAACTACTAAAGAATTTTTTTTAAAGTATGTCATACTCTTGAGTCATTTATAGATACACTGTATGACTGTCAAAATTGTTTGGCTCTCGGTATAAACATGAGCGCGAGAGAAGTGAAAAAGAGTACCCGATTTTTCCAGACATAAATTAACTTCTTCATATTAAATCTCTTAAAAAATTACTTAAAAATTATTATGCAATTCAGTCAATTTCTACAGTCATATTAAATAAAATATGACGCCTGTTTATTGTGCAAATATTCATTACTGAGATATCCGCGTCTACGAATATCTTGTTCGCAACCTTTATTACACAAAAAATTAAGAAAACTAAAACGCCAATCTATAGAGGAGACTCTAAATGCAAACTAAACAAAAATAAATTTTTTGTGTCAGAAGGTTTACGGGGAAACAAATTGGAAAGACGAGCGTTAATTTTAATTTTGAAGTGACAAATAAAACCTATAAATTTCCATCGCCTCTGTAGCTCAACTGGGAGAGCTTTCAACCGGCAATTGGAGGGTTCCTGGTTCAAATCCAGGCGGAGGTGTTTTTTCCAAAAATTATCCTCACCTGGGTTAATTATCATTCGCTTCTTTAGTTTGATTCTATATTACTGACGAGTTTACGTAATAACCATTTTCCCTTGAATTTATTCATCTATATGAGCTGTTTAGCAATAAACATTAGCGATTCCTAGTTACCAAACTTCCATCTAGCCCCAATAGGTGTCACGACGGGTTTGTTTAATTCGAAAATAGGTGTTTTTTCCAAAAATTATCCTCACCTGGGTTAATTATCATTCGCTTCTTTAGTTTGATTCTATATTACTGACGAGTTTACGTAATAACCATTTTCCCTTGAATTTATTCATCTATATGAGCTGTTTAGCAATAAACATTAGCGATTCCTAGTTACCAAACTTCCATCTAGCCCCAATAGGTGTCACGACGGGTTTGTTTAATTCGAAAACTCGGATTGCAAGCCCTGAAGTGACAAATAAAACCTATAAATTTCCATCGCCTCTGTAGCTCAACTGGGAGAGCTTTCAACCGGCAATTGGAGGGTTCCTGGTTCAAATCCAGGCGGAGGTGTTTTTTCCAAAAATTATCCTCACCTGGGTTAATTATCATTCGCTTCTTTAGTTTGATTCTATATTACTGACGAGTTTACGTAATAACCATTTTCCCTTGAATTTATTCATCTATATGAGCTGTTTAGCAATAAACATTAGCGATTCCTAGTTACCAAACTTCCATCTAGCCCCAATAGGTGTCACGACGGGTTTGTTTAATTCGAAAACTCGGATTGCAAGCCCTGAAGTGACAAATAAAACCTATAAATTTCCATCGCCTCTGTAGCTCAACTGGGAGAGCTTTCAACCGGCAATTGGAGGGTTCCTGGCTCAAATCCAGGCGGAGGTGTTTTTT
This sequence comes from Melinopterus prodromus, assembly GCA_964023965.1. Lineage (NCBI taxonomy): Eukaryota > Metazoa > Arthropoda > Insecta > Coleoptera > Scarabaeidae > Melinopterus > Melinopterus prodromus. The sequence continues at coordinate 49,236,534 of OZ030394.1, forward strand.
CCAAAAATTATCCTCACCTGGGTTAATTATCATTCGCTTCTTTAGTTTGATTCTATATTACTGACGAGTTTACGTAATAACCATTTTCCCTTGAATTTATTCATCTATATGAGCTGTTTAGCAATAAACATTAGCGATTCCTAGTTACCAAACTTCCATCTAGCCCCAATAGGTGTCACGACGGGTTTGTTTAATTCGAAAACTCGGATTGCAAGCCCTGAAGTGACAAATAAAACCTATAAATTTCCATCGCCTCTGTAGCTCAACTGGGAGAGCTTTCAACCGGAAATTGGAGGGTTCCTGGTTCAAATCCAGGCGGAGGTGTTTTTTCCAAAAATTATCCTCACCTGGGCTAATTATCATTCGCTTCTTTAGTTTGATTCTATATTACTGACGAGTTTACGTAATAACCATTTTCCCTTGAATTTATTCATCTATATGAGCTGTTTAGCAATAAACATTAGCGATTCCTAGTTACCAAACTTCCATCTAGCCCCAATAGGTGTCACGACGGGTTTGTTTAATTCGAAAACTCGGATTGCAAGCCCTGAAGTGACAAATAAAACCTATAAATTTCCATCGCCTCTGTAGCTCAACTGGGAGAGCTTTCAACCGGAAATTGGAGGGTTCCTGGTTCAAATCCAGGCGGAGGTGTTTTTTCCAAAAATTATCCTCACCTGGGTTAATTATCATTCGCTTCTTTAGTTTGGTTAATTTTAAAGTGCAAAAATCGGGTACCTTTTCTCATTATTTCTCTGGCGCTCATGTTTGCACCCAGAGGCAACAAATGTTGATATAACTAGATATGCATATACGGACATCCCGTATCTTTCCGGACTTACCGACACAAAGGTCCCTGGTTCAAATCCAGGTTGTGGCTGTAATTTTTAATTTATTTAAAATTTACATCCCGCCTGTATATCACCATTTACTATATATAAATGTTGACAGTCAAACAATTTATGTAGAAATGATTTTTTCTGTTATCCAAACGATCAAGTGCACAAACTAACGATATTACTATTATTATTATTATTATCATATTCCTGGATGTGGCAAAGCAAAGCATTCGACAAAGTTTGCCACGGGGACCTAGTCAATAAGCTGAAACAGTTACTACCTTTGAAGTATAGCAAACTATTAGAATCATACTTTCTGGCAGGTTCTGATACATTGTAACAAGCAAGATAACGAATATTCAAAATTCTGAGGATTTATGAGGACAAAAGTATTGAAGCCGAAGTAACACTGCTATCATGGCAGTACCTAAAAATGTTGAAAGTACAACACTAAAACTGAAGAATGTAGTAACCAATATTAGTGATCGTATGCAACGATGGTAATTGCATTGAACAAAAGAAAATCCGCTGACAAAAATTTCAATTTCAATTTTCTATCTTACTCGAACACGATAAATACACTGGTATGACGGTGTACACCAAGCATTCCTGGACAGCACACGTTGCAAGGAAACGAGCAGAACTAGGCATGAAAAATCTACTGACTTATTATGAGTCAATCAAAGCAAATAAATACTCAAACCTGTATGGACCTATGGTATCAAACTGTGGGGCTTCACTAGACCAAGCAATATCAACATGATTCACCGCTTTCAAAATAATTTGCTGACAAATATTTTGAGTGCATCTTGGTATATTAGAAGTAGCAATATTCACAAAGAATCTTGAGAAGCAATTTTTAACCAACGAAATTGAAAAGTTAGCCAAGAAGCATATACGTTATTCAATTATTTAAATAAAATACAATCTTGTTGTAAATTTTCTGGGCTACAATTTGCATCTTATCTTTTTGACCGTCTTACCGATAGAAATCGAGATACTCTTGATAAACCTTCCCCGGAGCCATCAAACTCAATAATTTTGCTCTGCACATCATTTTTATGTGGCTACAAAAACATATATACCAGGAACCGAAGCATATGCTGGAATATTTCTAAAACCTTTTGCATTGTGTTTCTATGACTATCAACAAAAAAGTTTATCACTTTTTATTTGACGCTTTTTCGTAAACTGTTTTAACGTAATTTTTTACTAAATAAATTTGTAAACAAAATAAGTTTCAATAATAGCTAGATAATTTGTGTCGTAGGAGATTCGCTGATTTTAACAGTACAGTAAAAATAAATGTCTTTTAATATCAACTTTTTAAAGGGGTTATCAAAACACACGTATATATAAATTTAAATTTCCATCCGACAATAACATTGTTATCGACTTATATTGTCGACGTCTTAATATTTGAAATGACAACCCCTAATTTTTCTCAGTGATTATAAACGATATCTTAATTGGTAGCATACATATTTTATTTTATTAGAATAATTTCGATTTAAAAAATAAATATTGATTACTATTGTTTGTAAACGGAGAGCGAATTAGTGTTTTTGGTACATTTCTTGGCGCTGAATGCGAATTTGGGCTTGAACGTTGTATATCACGTCAAGTTATTGCGTTTTTTCTTTTATGGGAGAACCCGCACACCAATTCAATAATCGCTGTCAATGCTTAAAAAACATTTGTGAACAAACTTTCAGGTAATAGTACACAGTTTTAAGGTTTACTACGGACCCTTGTCACGATTCAAAGACATTGTTTTCAGCTGGCATTTAATTTTATACATTTGTAACTACTGCCAAATTTGCGATCTTTTCAAAAACCTTGCTTGAGAGAAATTTTTTTAGTCCTGGTGGTTGGGGTTGTCGTTAAGAAAATGTCGATGTCTTCATAAGTCAGAAACAATATTGAAGGTCGAAAATAAAATTTTTCCGGGGTCTGAGGTTGTTCTATATTTTAATATAATAGCACTTAACTAATTAGTACGTATTGTATTTTAGAGGTACTTCGAATGTATCCATCGTTGGGACTCTTAAATAGAAAATGCGCCGAGGACTACACCATCCCTGGCACTGATACAGTCCTGGAGAAAGGAACAAACATCCTGATACCGGTGCGAGCGCTACAAACCGATCCAGAATATTTTCCAAATCCGCATAAATTCGATCCGAGTCGGTTTTCTGAAGAAAATAAACAAAACATACCGGCGTATGCTTATATACCTTTTGGCGACGGACCGCGCAATTGCATAGGTAAGGATAAGTTGAATTATTTTCTGTGAATATGTTTATAATGAATGTTTGTGTTACGAGCAAACCCCGAATTTGTACAATGTTCACATTGTACAGTTTGTTTTGTGCAAAGCTGACACTGCACCCCCTAACCGTACAAAGTTCGAAATTTGCTTGTTTTGACGGACTTTGTACAGCGATACTAGTACAATGTCGACATTGTATACCGATAATTATACAATGTCAGCATTGTATACAGTCCCACATATGCAAAGTAAGTAGTACTTGCCAGATTTAGCATAGTTGTTGTATAATAGGGTATGTCATACATTTTTATAATTGCTAGCATAAAGGAAGATTAAATAACTAAATATTTGTGACATAAAAAATGAAGAATGTTAATAAAAAGTGATTTTATAAATATTTTTTTACTCTCTTTCTCCAATCGAGGTTACATTTCTCAGTTAATACACTAGTTTGTTTGTTTAATAATATGTACTAGCATGTATTATAAACAAAATAAATACAAAAAATTAAAATGTATCCTATGAAACAACTTAAAAGAAAATTCATACTAGACATAAACAGTATAATAATCAAATTAAATAGTATTCTATTGGTAGTTATTCAAATTAATATATGGTTACTAGATATTTCCAGGTTTTACTTTTATCGTCTTTCCAATTCTTTCGCATTATCGGGTGCCATATTTGGGGCTGACAGTGCCCCAAAACGCAGAATAAGTCCACAAGATGGTATGCTAGTTCTGCTGCCCTTTTAGTTTTCAGTGCTCATAGGTTCACATATCTGCTTATATGGTCATTGTAGTTCATAATAAAACTATACTTCCAATGTGAACAAGTTTCAAAATCCATTAAATCATCCTGTGCTCGCATGTGCACTTTGTTGAAGAGCATAGACTTGAGAAGCATTCCTTTTTTCGGATGTCCCACTTCTTTAGCCATGATTGACAATTTTCCAAAACTATTTTAGCACTTCTCTTATTATGTTAACCTAATTGTCCTTCAAATTATGCTCTAGTCTGTGGATAGTGGATACCCCCATGTCCAGACTCAATATAAGTATTCTGTATTATTTCAAATAATTCAGAATTATGAAGGTATTATTTTATGTTATATTCACCCGTTTTAGTACTCTATAATCTGTCGCTTTTATTTTGCTGTTTTTTTTTGTGTGTGAATCACATCAGTAATCATAGTTCTATAATATCCGGGTTTTAATGCGGAAACTGTTTACAGTTGACTTGAATGACTCACTTTTACTTTAAATAAGTCTTATATTGTTGCGCCCACTATAAAACAGTTTAAAAATTGTAACATGACCTCACTGCTTCTGAATGTAAAGAACGCACAGGCGCAACAGTACTATGTTGACATTGTACAAGACTCACTGTATAATGTTGACATTGTACATGTAGCGCTGTACAAAGTCCGTCGAATAACTAAATATCGAACTTTGCACGGGTCGGGCTAGCATTGTCAGCTTTGTACAAAAAAATGTACAATGTCGACATTGTACAATTTCCGGCTTTGCTCGTAACATTTGTTTACATTCCTCGGGTACCTTTAAAATTATTTTCGATTGTCTTGACAACGTAAAGTTTTAAAATCACAATTTAATATAATAATTGAAACGCCATGTATAAATGAGAATAATTCTGGTCTATATAAAGTGCTGGACTAAGCAACTATTGTTGAATGTATGAACCACATATTGATGCCAACGTGTGTTATTACTTGTTACTTATTATTAACCTACGTTAAGTTTTCTTTAACCAGACTGTGGCCCAGTCGTAGAGCGCTTGGCTGTCAGTCTGGGGGGGACGACGTGAGTTTGAGTCTCACAACCTGCTTTCTGCTTGAATAACGGGTTTTCTGTGGTTTTCCTTTACTCCACGGTGAATGCTGAAAGCCAAACAACTTAAGACGTGCCACAAACGCGGACCAGAATAATGATAATTTGGGCCTGCCGTTGCCCCCGTACTGGCGAAAGCAGTCAGGGGATGTTAAAGCGTGGATTACCGTTATTATTTATTTCCATCTCTTTCAATGTTTTGTCACTTTGTTGTTCTCCTCTTAGTGTTCCGAGTTATGTTATTTCTATTATTTTCTTTCCTTTCTTCATTTCCTTCATGTTGTCTTATCCTTTTTCATCCTCAGTTTACTTTACCACTTCCTACTTTCTGGTTCTCTTCTTCCTACGCCTCCGCCGATCTAGTTCTTCAGGTCTTCTGACTTTCTATTTCTCTTATTCCTACCCCTTGCATCAATATATGTTTGTTAATTTTTTTTTTCATCATAACGTTTTATTCGAACCAGCGCGAACCCGACTACACACATCAAAACACAATTTGATTACAATTTGATCGCACGTATCTGCATTACAGCTAGTTTGAAAGGATTTCACAGATATTTTTATTTTATTGACAGAATAGGCAGATCATCAGCGTTCGACACTCCTGTCTAGTATGATAAAGTCATGTGCCTGACACATCAGATTGTTTCGTTCGCAGTCCCTTCTCGTTTATAATTCCTTATAGATATTTTAATACAAATGTGCTATATGTTTTACATTTCATATTTTAATACATTTTGTTTATTGTTTAGGTAAGCGTTTTGCATTGGTAGAAGTTAAAGTTGGGCTCCTTCATCTGATAAAAAATTTCAAGTTTACAATTAATGAAAAAATGAAGGACTTGGAGTATACCGCACATTTCATTCTGAGACCAAGGACAAGTATTCTGCTTGATGTGGAAGAACTGCGTTATTAAATTATAATTGTACATTGTATAATGTATACAGTGGATACAGTGTATATACAAAAAGTAACATAACGTGACAATATCACGTCCTGAGATAAGTGTACAAGAAATACACTTTTAAGGGACAACTTAAGCTACAATTTTGAGATAAGCCTGTATAATAAATTATACAGGCTGATCCATTTGTAAAACGTGCCCCAGTTCTACTTTTATACGGAATATTATAACGTTACGTAACATTTTGTTATTTTGTACAGGATAATATGAATAAATCTGTTTTGAGATAAAATAAAACATTATATTTTATAAAGAATTTTATTATACGTGTCATCCGTAATTCGATTGGCATGGATTAAACACATACTCGTGGGGTAATTCCTTGTTATTTCGCTGGTTTGCTGCTTCAACGTTCTTTTCGGTATATCAAAAAATCGCTTTAGAAAAGTGACATTTGAATCAGTATAACGAAGATATTAAAATTAACTGTAATAAATTAGTTGGCTTAAATCGTCTTATATTCGTCCCATGAGTATGTGGTTAATCCATGTGCGTCAAATTGCGGGGCACTCTGTATATTATATTGTTTTACTTTATTCAGTGCCATAACATATCCTGTCTTAATGTTCAGGTTCCCTTTCAAATAGGGTTGACAGTCCCAGAATCCCTGTACCGTATGACTCCCCATCGTGTGTCGTTTGTCATTCTCTGCTCTTCCCTCCAAAAAAAATCACAACCTTTTCCGAAGATCTATGGCAAAAACCTCGGGGCTGGAGCGTGGAGCACCATATCCGCTGCTGGTTTTACGATAAACCCTCACGTTGTCAGCAATTCGCTAAAACGAACGAAAGAGTCGTCCCTGGTGGTAAAAGAGTGAGTTACTCTAAACGGGATATGTCAGGATACGTATTTAACGAAAACATGAAAAGCGCAAAGAAAACAAGCAATAAGAGCAACAATTATTGTTGTGTTCCTCAATGTAGTTCATTTTATAGTGAGGCATTGTCATTCCACAAATTTCCCCAGATAAACCGTTACAAAACGTGTGGCGCCGTGTATTGGAAAATTGGAAAATCGATATCAAGCCACATGTTGAGCGCAAAACATTTTAAAAATGAGGACTAGGACGAGGCGAGCACTTGGCACCACTTTGGTTCTGCATATTACTTATTCAAATTTTAGTATTATTTTAATATTGCAGTCCTAACCTGACAAAATCGGAAGCTGAAGAGCAATTTTGGTAGAAAGTAGAGAAAGAACACTAAAAAATCGTTGAGGTAGATAAGTAACTATATTTTGTGAAGTCAAATTAATTAATTAATGTTGTTGTAGAGATCGTAATAGACAGATAGAAGAAACAACAAAGGAAAATATTATGTCAACAGTTGTAATGAAGAAAGGTACACACAGAAAATCAAGTAGGATTATAACAGTTCTCGATTATCAGAGTTAATCGGGGCAGGTGCTGGCTTTACATAAACAAAATCTTGGTTATGTATATGTATATATGGACGGTGGAAGCCCTCTTGCATAACCAAGTTGTCCAATTTTACAATCCCGGTTTGATTGATTCTCCAACCATTTTCTTCAACAATATATTACGTTTTATGTAATAATATTCATAAATGTTCTCTTCTTCTGAATTAATAAAATAGAAACAAACTTAATAGAGCTTTTATTTAAACTGTATGAAGTTTACAGTACTACTAGACATATGTACGCTACGAACATTTTTCAGTGAACGGACCAGGCTTAAATAATTTTTTTACATTTGACGTTACGTTTCGAAACAATCGAAAAAGTATAATTCTTTGAATGACTCGTTGGACATGCACTTTTGCGCTAGCAATTTCAGATTCATTTAATTGGGGTTTCCTTCTTAGAAAAGGAGTTCAAATTAATTTTATATTTTGTTCTGCTTTATGAATAATAGTTGCTTTACTCTACAATGTTTAAATGCTTGTAAATAATGAAGGTAGCCCCATTATGCTAGCATTTATGGCTTGCACTCGATTTGCAGGAGGATCTGCATTTCCACTGCTTGTGATCTAAAACCCAGTAACTTGTACATAAAAAGTATTACGATGATTATTATCATTACATACCACTTGCATTTAAAAATAGAATTTCTACAATATGCCGCTCAACTGCTAACTTTGAGGTTAGACACGTCGCGATTTTTGCCAATATAACCGCAACCAATAGTATGTGCAGCTGCAAACAGTTTTTGCCTTCTTCAAGGTACTTTTAGAGTCTTTCTTGTTCTGTAAATAACTCAAAATGCTGCTAAGACTGATTCAAGTTATATCAACTATTGTATGTCTAAGACTTATCCCGTTTAGAGCTGCCATAAGTATTTTTTGCAGCGCCCTCTACATTTGGTCGTTCAGGCGAATGTGGCTGTATCAAATTACCCACAGACATATGTGTGACACGATAAGCAATTCAGGCATTAAAGCAACTCAACTAAGCCCGATTCTGTTATTTTTATGTTTTACCCACTTTTCTTAATAAATGTGTTTACTTTTTCATTTTCTTATCGATAATATGTGATTAAATTTGTGAAAAAAATGTGCAATATTTTTAGCATAACTAATACATGGCTGCGGTCAAAAAAACAGCAGTATCAAAATCAAATATGGGACTCATCGCAATAAAAAGATTGAGGATGATCAGAGTTAAAACGTTAACAAATCTGGCAGTATAACGCCTTAGGCAGTAAAAAGGGGCTGTGAAAGTGTTTTTAGTTTCCAGATATTATTTCAAATTACACTCTACATATGAGACCCAAATAGTATATTATAATACAAGTTTTATAAGACAAAAATTGGCGAACGAGTTGTTTTGGGCACGACGAGCGTAGCGAAGAGTATAATTCAATATTTGAATACGGACTAGTAACTTTTTTATCAGACTCTCTAAGAACCTCTAAAGGACTCAACACTAGCCACTGACCGTTATAGCTTCACAATGTTTTCAGTTTAAAATTCTGTCAGATACGCAGGTCGGTAACAACGATATCGCTCGCATACCGGCAATCGCCGAGTGGCGCGCGCATTGATGTTCACAGTTGCATTGTGACGATAGTGACAGTGACAGTGACACTATCGTCTTGTCAAACCACTTCCTTTAGCACCGGCCGCCTCCCACTTGGCCTCCCACCACGAAATTCTGACGTTGGAACATGGCGGACAATAGCGGAACTAAAGTGACAAAACTGAAATTATAATGACTACTACAAATTATGGGACAAATGCTACCAAACAATTTCAATTTTCTTTGTACTACTAAATGCCAAAATGTCAACAAACCGAATAAATAAAAGCAAATAACAAATACAGCTCACTGAGTGACGTCACAAACAACAACACGTAATTGCGTGAAAAAAAAAACAAACAATGTTAATTAGCCAAACGATACAACACGAATAGGATCTGTGGGTAATTCTAACGCCGTGCACATGAAGGTAGCTTTCGGGACAGTCAAATGTCAGAAAAATGCCTGCAAACTTAGAATTACAAGACCACAAAAACAGCATGCCTGAAAACAAGCCTGAAACTTGGACAAAATACTTCCCATTGGGTCCCACACATACAGAGCTATAGAGGTTATCAGTAAAGTACGTGAAAGCTAATTAACAAGAAATTAAGAAAAGACAATTGCCAGTTTCCAATCGAGTTCTCCAGTCAAGCAACAGATGGCTCCACCGGGCTTCAGTCTTCAAGCGCTTAAATTCTAAGTTCAAATAAATATATGGCATTTCAGAATATCTCCTGTCACAACGTGACATCAAACACAAAAAAGATGTTGTATTGTGCACTTTGTGTATCAACATTAATCATAATTTTAATTTATTATTATATAATTATATATTATGTCCTTTGACGAGATTGTATTCTAAAAAAATACCTCTCATCGAAACACGACGATCAAGCATGTACTTTTTTTTAGTATGAACCAAAATCAAATGTTGTAACCATATAATTGGACACGATGGAATAATGTCTTATTGTTTCTTAGCGAATGGGTATCAATGCAAGTAGCAACGGATTTATGAGGCAATTCTCTTTTATGTGCTTGTCAGTACTGTGCTAACATCAACGTGTTGAAAAAGTTGTCGTCGTCAATATTGGTAAGAATATTATAATTTTATATCATTCAATATACAGGATCTCCCAGGACGAGGTGCCATTAGAAGTATATGGAGAACCAAATAAAATGAGAGATTGAAAATTTGTGGACTTATATTGTTGGACACGACCGTCACAACTAAAATATTTTGTGTTTTCGGCTATTTCCGGTTACACCGGAAATGATGTCAACTTTTATATTTCAAATGGAACAGCCTATATTTTATCGCATTTTTGAAATCAGTTTTAAATTTTAGATCAATTTTATGTTACATTCCCTACACCTAGCTTGTGTCATTTTTGAGACCTGAAAAAACAGTTGTTTTTATGAACTTGACCTTTCCGGGATATTCCTTTGATTGTTTGCCAACAAGTGGGTCGATACTTCCACCAAGCATTTTTGAGATATTCAGTTTTTTCATTAAAAAATGACAGCTGCACGGTTACTTTCAATGTCCTATACCTAAAATGTACTTGTATCTACTGAAATCGATTTTTAACGATTTTAAACATCACAGTAGAAATTGCAAATATTGCCAAATCTAGATAGCGCATGAATACAATTGAACAATTTGGAGAACTTTATTAAAGAAATTTTTTTATCTCATTTGTCATTATAATTAATTTAGTATTTATAAAATTACAGGCTTGCAATAAAACACAATATTAAAAATAAACCAAAATCGTAAAGTAAAATAAAAAAAAACTGGGAGACGCCACCAGCAATAATATGTTAAAAAGAATTGAATGAAGCATGTTTTGCGGAAAACGGCAACGTTTTTTAATAGTTACTGAAAGATAATTAAGTAGTTTTTTATTTATATTACGATTTTGTTTTATTTTCAATAGTGTGTTTTATTGTAGGCTTATAATGTTATAAATACTAAATTAATTATAATGAAAAATTACCTAAAAAGCTTGATTAATAAAGTTATGTTTATTCCAAATTCTTCAGTTGTTTTCAAACGCAATCTAGATTTGGCAATGTTCGCAATTTCTAATGTGGTGTTTAAAAATCGATTTCAGTAGGTACAAGTAGGTACATTTTAGGTATAGGACATTGTACACAAACTTGATTTAAAATTTTCCATAGAATTGAGAATAGTATATTATATTTGAGTGACGAGCACATAATTATGGATATAAATCGCGAGCATGAAGTTTACACGCGAGCCGTAGGCGAGCGTGTAATCATGCGAGCGATTTATATCCGTTATGTGCGAGTTAAATACGACGTTTTATCTACGACTCATAAATTCCATTTTGTATGAAATATTTTAAATGTATTTGTCAATGATGGCGAGGCGAACTGTCACATAACTGGCATCCACGTTGGTATGGACTGACTTTGACACTAGCGTTATTTAATGATGACAGTTCGTTCAAATACTGAGGTCATTATTTGAACGAACTGTCATTATTATACAACGCTAGTGTCATTATAATCATTGGCGTGTATAATGATGGGGATTATGTAGTCATAGATACGTATGCAATGAACTTATTATATGTGAGTCGTAGATAAATGAATTTATATGTTACGGTTGCCATTTGAAAAAGTCGACGTTTACTACTTTACTCGAATTCAACTTTGATCTTATAACTTGAACACCCTGTATAACTTTTAGAAGAATTCTACCGATCTGTCGACAATATGTTACCTTCACAACAATTTTGCCAGACAACTTTCTTCCAATGGTCACTGACGATAATTTATAAGTAATTGAAAGCAAATGTGCAGCTGTCATTTTTTAATGAAAAGAATTAATATCACAAAAATGACACATGTTAGGTATAGAGAATGTAACATAAAATTGATCTAAAATTTAATGTAGATTTCAAAGATGCGATAAAATATTGGCTGTTCCATTTGAAATATAAAAGTTATAATAAAAGTATAAAAGACATAATTTCCGGTGCAACCGGAAGTACCTGAAAACTGAAAATAGTTTAGTTGAGACGATCGTGTCCAACAATATAAGTCCACAAATTTTCAATCTCTCATATCATTTGGTTCTCCATATACTTCTAACGGCAGCTCGTCGTGGGAGACCCTGTATATGTATGTTTACTTTCGTCGTTTGTGTTTGACGATTTAAGTTTAAATATTATTGTGTATTATAAATCTAATCTAATGTTATGTTACTTTATTTACGGCTATTATAGATACTCAGGACCGTTTCTGCTAATATCGAGCCGCATAAATGTCAAACATAAGATGCATTAAATGTTCTTTGTTTGGTTTTGGTCCAAAAGAATAGTAGACATTTTCTAGCATCATATACAATGTTATATAGGGTGATATATTATTACTTTATCATAGGCAGTATGATCCAGTATGGTCCAAAAATGTATCCCCACGTTGATAATGATTCATTCGGTCTAAAATTTATCTACTTAATTACGTTAGATAAACAAATATAGTTAATCGCTTGTAGTTTTATCGTTTATTGTGCATAGCGTCGTTTTATATATAGAAACTCGTGTTGTTCCTTCCAATACATGTTTGTTTCTTTTGAATTTGCTACTTAATTTCATACACGATATTCACAAAAAATGCCCCACCTCTTTTCGCCAAATCTACCCCACAAACGCATTATAAATAGATCCGTTAATATATAACGTACTAATGCTAAAATAACACGAAAAATTCAAAACATTTTATTAATAACCACAGACACGATACAATTGGTTAAGGTTACTTATTTTTTAAGCAAAAACGTCGTCATTGGTTATACTTTGATATTTAGGGCATAAGGAAAAGATTACAAAGTAGGTGAAATGATGTTTTCAACAAGTCAAAATGATTATTGTTTTCTAAGTTGTAGCTGAAATTATGTTTCTATTGTGCGAACACCCAACAACACTAATTGCAATATTAATATAAAGTTTATTACTCTTATGATTATATCAAACCGATCTCAAACAGGATAGGATTGATTATTAACGATGACCATGAACTTCAGTCGATAACTGTTGCAAGCCAATGTTTGAATAATTGTAATTTATCATGTTAACTTGGCGTAACTGCCTGCAGTTGTCTCAGAAGTGCTTGCAGTGTAGGACCCGTACATACTAAGTAAGTGACTTATAGTATCGTAGTATTTTACAAGATGAACTACATCAATAAATAACAAAAGGAAATCGGGGTTTCAATCTGCATGTTTTGTTAGAAAAAATACAGGAAAGGTATTGTTTTTTATTATTTCATATTTTTTGTACTTGTGGCATTTTCTTGATGAAAATGAAATATAGTAGACACATTTCATATAAATTCAATAAATAATATAAAAATGTGGACGATCCTTATTTTTACTTTATCATACACTGTTTTCGCCAAAGGCGATAAAAACAACAAAACCACAGTGGACTGTATACTCAAGACAATTAGCACATAAACAACTAACGATGAACGATCAAAACGTTCAATTCCCACGTTGCTAGACTAAATTACAAGTAAATATCCAATACACGACCAATAACGTACCAACTAGATCAAGATAGAACAATACTACACACTCAAGTAGACCAAATATCTATCACCAACGAATAAGGTAAAATCTCTTCAATAAATCGTCGAACACAATGGCAACTTGCTCTCACGAATATTTTCAAGCGAATGAAGCGGCCGAAAAGTCACCTAGGACCTAGACCAGCTGTTTCCCTCGAAAACCACTTCCAATGTCAACCAGGTTCAACTATATACCGGGTACAGCTGGTCCCACAAAAACGAAACTAGACCGAAATAGTCTTTTACATATAAGATATCAACCTCGCAAACAAATAATCGACCACTAATCATGATGTATGTAATCATACATCATGATTAGAGCAAAACCTCAATTTGCCAAAAAATTTGAGCTGCATCGTTCTTGCAGCAAACTCCTCAATTGTTACCACTGAAAACGGGTACACACACATACAGACATTTTTTGTACTCAGGTCAAAAATGTTCGGGGGGCCCAAAAGGACATAATATATTTCTGTTAAAATCTCAAAACCTTTAGAATAATGTAAATAAAAAGTGTCTTGGTATTTTAACAGATTGTTTTCCACTGAATAAACATCCGAGCTACTTATGTCCAGATGTAACTTCAGCATATATATTTTGTTATCAATTAATTTATGTTTAAATTTTTGTTTCAGTTAAAAATGACCATACTGGACCTTTTATTTAGTCAATGGGCAGTAGGACTAGCACTATTGACAACAGCTTTAGTATTATATGTAAACTGGTCATTTTCTTACTTAAAGAACAAAAATATACCGCATCTGAAACCATCATTCCCATGGGGGAACTTAGAAAATGTACTATTCACCAAGAAATCGCAAGGTTTCTATTTAAAAGAAGTCTACGATAAACTCAAAAGTCAAGGTGCAAAGTATGGTGGCATTTATCTGTTTCTATCGCCAATTTTTATGCCTATCGCTCCTGAATATGTCAAACACATTTTGGTTAAGGACTTCAACAGCTTCCACGAAAGGGGTTTCTACAGCAACGAGAGAGATCAACCTATGAGTGCAAATCTGTTTACCATTGATGGGCCAAAATGGAAGATACTAAGAGGAAGATATACTTCAGCGTTTACATCAGCAAAGATAAAATCCATGTTCCATACTATGGTTGAATGTACCATTGCAATGAACAAAGCAGTGGGTCAGTTTGCGGTAAATAAACAACCGATCAGTGCTAAGTATATTACCGCAAGGTATACCACTGACATCATTGCCTCGTGCGCATTTGGAGTGGAGTGCAATTCATTTGAAAAGGATAATACATTTCTCGAACATACTGAGAAATGTGTAGAAGAAAGCACAAAGTTGGTTAGATTCGCTTTTTTGAATGCCTTCCCAAACGTATCAAGATTCCTAAAATTAGGGTTATTCACAAATGAAGCGTTGAAGTATTTTGCTGATTTGATCGTGGACACTCTACAATATCGAGAGAAGCATTCAGTTCGCAGACAAGATTTCTTGCAGATAATGAAAGATATGAAAGAAAAGACAAACAACGAAAATTATGAAGTGAGCCTGGACGAAATAAAAGCGCAGAGTTTTTTGTTTTTCCTGGCTGGATATGAAACAACTGCTACTACTTTGACGTATGTCCTATTTGAATTGGGGAAAAATGAAGACGTTCAGGATAAAGTAAGAAGCGAAATACGCGAATTCTTGAAGAATAATG
This sequence comes from Melinopterus prodromus, assembly GCA_964023965.1. Classification (NCBI taxonomy): domain Eukaryota; kingdom Metazoa; phylum Arthropoda; class Insecta; order Coleoptera; family Scarabaeidae; genus Melinopterus; species Melinopterus prodromus. Next base: position 49,251,713 of record OZ030394.1, read on the forward strand.
GCGAAATCTCTTATGACAACATTGGCAAAATGAAATACATGCACGCTGTGATCGATGGTAAAGATATCACAGAAACATATTGATTCTTGTTCATGTAACTGATTTGTGTTTCAGAGGCGTTAAGATTATATCCTCCTTTTAGTTATCTAAATCGAAAATGTGTTGAGGATTACAAAATACCAAGATCAGAACACATTTTGGAAAAAGGTACCAATATAGTGGTCCCAGTACTCGCTTTGCACAGGGATCCAGAATTCTATCCAAATCCGGAGACATTTGATCCTGATCGATTTTCTGAAGAAAATAAAGCGAAAAGGAACCCGTATGTGTACTTGCCTTTTGGTGAAGGGCCCAGAAATTGTTTAGGTATGTATGAGCCATTTTTAAAATTGTGTGTATATTTTTTAATTTATCATTCAAAGTCCCCCGTCAAATTTGATTTTGATTTAAAACCATTATTGACGCACTGGATTGTTTGGTGTAGATTTGCTGGAGGCGTATTTAAACAAAATACCAAATGTATGAAACGAGACAAAAATAAGCTTTTCTGGGATTATCTCCGAATAAATTTATCAGAATAATTATGATCAAATTATAGATCTAAACAGCTTGCCATAGAGCAGTTTCAAGTTATAGAACCTCTATGATACAGAAAACCGTTTTTAATCATTTCTTTTTTAATTTTTCCCCTATGTAGTTGGGTACACTCTAGTTATTCGATAGGACCCATTTTTTGGCTATAATGACAAAATAACTAAGTAGAATTTTTTGTTACTTCGAAAAAGTACTAATTTTGAGATGTATTACAGTGATATATGCTGTTCGATCGATGTAGCAAAGGTAGTATAGGAATGTTTACGGTGATTAAATAAAACCTCTTCTTCTTAACTGGCCTTGGTATATTAATAACCTATTTTATGTGTGAGTAAGTTTGGTGAGGATCGCTGTTTTGTCTCTTTATTTGAAATTGCTCAAGTAAATACATTCTAAATCCTTTGTTGCAATTGTGTAGTAACTTGACATTTTTGTAATCTATATATCTGAGATTTGGGATGCGAGATTTGAACTCGACTCTTAAGTACGCAATTACCTAAATTTAAAACAAGTCTACTAATAATTACTTTTTCGCCAGATTTTAAGATTTTGGTCCATTATTAAGCCTGAAATAATAAATTAAAAGCAATTAAACTCAACTTTCATTAGCTGCTGGGAATTGAAGCTAGAGTATTTTTTAGTATTACTTTGTGTATCTCTTTTCATATAAATAGCTATAGTAATATGTAGGTACCTATAATAGATTGTAATTAGGCGTACTGAAAATCATAAAAATGTTCTTTAATGTGTTATTATTATTTCAGGAAGTCGATTTGCATTGCTGGAGTTGAAAGTGGGCTTATTGCATCTGTTAAATAAGTTTACATTCGCACTTAACAAAAATACTAAGCATAATTTAGAATTTACGAATCATTTTATATTAACTCCCGACGAAGATATCCAGTTGGACGTTGAGGCATTGTGAACTAAGTAATTTCAAGAAATTCCGATTGATACAAGACCGTTTGATCTCTGATTATAGTTATATCATGGAAGCCTGATACTAGTCTAGACTCTAGTCGGATGATGGAGATAGATGTACCTTGCTGGATATAGAAGATCAAAATGACAAATTATACAGTTAAATATAATCCATCATCCCATTTTTCAAGGACACGGTCATCTGGTCGCTGGACAACTGGACGACCGAATAATAGTATACCTACGCATTGCAAATAACAGTATCGTTCACAATTACGATCACAAGTATTATGTTGACATACTACAAGGAAATTTAAAACAATAATTTGTATTCAAATTGAAAACCTCCTGTGTATAATGAAGTATTTTTCTATTGTGAAGGATAAAGAATTGTTTTGAAATATGTATGCAAATAAATGATAAGTTAGATAATAAATATGTTCATTGTATGAATACTGTTGCTTTATGAACTATGAATTTGTGAGTTATTTCCACATATATAACGGAAAACCGTGAACATTGATGCTACGATGAAGCGGATAAAAGAATTTTAAGTCCACTATAGTTAAAGACATTTTAGATGTCATATTATAAAACCATTAACAAACAGCTTTATTATTAACATCAAAATACTTCTTGTGTCTCAAATAGTTAGCAAGAAATTGGAAACCACTATTCATTATTAATAATGAAACTGTTGCTGTGTTATCTAATGTCTAGTGTCCTTATTTCTGTACTTTTACATTTATTATAGAACCAACAATTTATTGTTTTGGGATATACTTGACGGGATATAGTATGACATCCGCTTTATCGGAAAATGACGTCATATTTGAAATTTATGTGACAACATATACTATTTTTGTGACACTTTCAACTTTTTTGTTGATTAATTCAGGTGGCTGTGAGCCTGTTAGAACAGCCTAAAATTGTCAAATATCCCTTGACGCGTCATAATAATCATTAGTAAACTACTTAAAATTAGCCCTTACATAAACCTGACATGATGTTTTAAAAAGACTTAGCGAACTACTATTTTTTATATCACTTGGAGGGCTGTTAAACATCTTCAGTGCTTTATAATAAAATTAATATTGCGTGCTGCTTTTTGTATATTTTGGTAATCTGAAGTGGTCCTTTTGCCGAGTAATGTATTTATGCTGCTGACTATTGTATGTTAAATAATTACTCATCTAATTTGGGAGTTTACTGTTTATGCGCTTATATACCAAGGTGAGTGCCTGATATACCGTTTCTTGTTTAACAACCAAGAAATTTAATTTACTCAACTTGGGTCGATACTGGTTAACTTGGACCTTTATAATAAAATTCTGAGTGCTCGATTTTGTTGTACTTGAAGCTTTTTAGCGCCGAAAGTACGGAATAGTGCGACGAGCGGTGATGCGGCGCGTCACCGAAGGCGGAGCGTCGCCGTCGCATGTGAGCGAGTCGCGCTATCTAGTTTTCGGCAGGTGTGACATCAACGTTTATTGTGTTGCTTTTTGAGAAATAAGTATTTAAAAAAAAATAAATAAAAAATGTTTATATTTCTGTATAGGAAATGTTAGGTTGGTACCACTTTGACGAAACGTCAAGTTTAAAAAGCTAATTCAAATTCTGACATATATTTGTTCATGACACTGTTGGTGTCACTTCCGTACCAAGATACTAAAATAAAACTACACTCATCGCTTCACTTTATTTACAATTTTCTCAACTTATCGTTATCGGTATCGTTATCTTATTTTATTTGAAATTTGTATTTTGTACTTTGCCGCACTAGAGCGGCAACGTTCCATAGCGGTTCTTCAACCTCTGATGAAATCAGCTGTTTTCGAGTGTGACAGCTCAAAAAATTTGTCAAAATTCTGGCTACTATGTAGTTTTATATCAATGCAGATGCGACCAATCTCGAGCAAATAGAATTTGCTGTTGTAGCTAAACTAATAATTTTACCATAAAATGTCATAGGCATAAATTATTCAAAATTTTCTCTACTTTAATTTATTATTTAACTATTTTCACGAAATTACAGAAATGGCGGCTCATTTGCAAAATCCTTGAAAAAGGCTTAGAATAAACTACCAGTTCTAATTTTTAATAAAGGTGTATTATTAGTTTAGTTTTTAACAATAAAAATATTATTTTTTATCGGTTTATTAAAATGGAATATTTTCTGTTGGTATCTGTAACTTTTGAGCAAACAAACTTAAGAAGATGCGGGTTTCAGAAATCAATTTGTTATGTAATAAAGTATCAAAAAGTAAAATAATATGTAGGAAGCTCCGTTCCTAAAAAAATATTTTGGCCAGTTCCTTACGAATGAATATTCAAAGAATATCTTATTGATAGCGTGATTTCCAAAACCTGTTCTTGATTTTTGTTATCTTTTCAGACGATATTTGCAAACTAGGTTTCTTTTTGTGCTCACTATCTACGTAAGTTTAGATATTGTACATTGGTTACAAATATTTACTAATTAAAATTGTAATACTATTCGAAAAAGATAAATGCTATCAATTCATTATTATTTCCATATATGCGGATTATTTGTTTTCGCAGACGTTGTTCGATTAACAGGTTATTTATAATAACTACAAGTGTTGTCAATAAAGGTTCACCGCCACCATATTATTTTTTTTCTTTTTTTTATTCACTGTGCCGTGTTTAGCCATGCATGTAGGACAGTAATTGCTAAATTTATGTATGAATTAAGTAAAATCAAGTTTTATTTACTAATTGAAATTATCTTCTTATTATGAGCCTACAACTAGACTAAAAATTAAAAAAAAAAATAGTGGACAACTTGTTTGTTTGTTATTTCACTTGCAAGCCCAACAGGTAGGTTTAAGGTATATTCCGGTTCGAAATTGAATAGAACCAACAGTAAAATTTTAACTAACGAATACAACAACAAAACTTAAAAACATTTACTCGATCTTCTTTGTTTATACAATACATTATCTGATTCGAATTTTAAATGACCAGCAGTCGTATGAGATCATGTTGGTGGTACTTTGTCCATGGAAACATTTTTTAATATTTGCCATTTCCTGATGAATCGTTCACCTTGTTCGTCACTAAGTTCACCAAGACTGCCCGGAAAAAGATGCTAATGAGATTACATAAATTGAATTTTGATGGACATGTTGCAGCTCATTTTACCGTAGGCACTCAAATACTTTCAGTTTGTCTTCGTGACGAAGAAATCTGCATCTTTATTGTCAGAAGTGTAGCTAGTATCATCAGCTTGATCCTCAAATTTACTATATTCTTCATCTTCAACAACAAGCCTATCATCGAGAGCTAACGGTTTCGTTACAGTCAAAGCATTAAAAGATGTATTTATGCATTTTAAAACTATGACCGTTAATGTTCGTTTTGCAAAAATAGCAATCCTCTACCTTACTGTAAGTTTGATGACGCTATATCGTCAGAGTACAAAATGCTATTCCAGTTCTTTTTTCCTTTTTGTTATAGTATGTTCAACTACTGATGGATTGTTTGCTAATTGGAACCGATGTTACTTGTCCACAAACGATCTACCGAAGTATGCATTGACGCTGATTTCTTACTACTTATAAATCCGTTAGAGTGTTACTTTATACGGAGTTTGGTGATACTAAGGTGATACTACTGAAGACCGTGTTAATAGCATACGCCATACTGTATGCTACATGATTCTTGGATAAAGCTTTTACGATATTTGAGTACAAGTTAAAGTTAACAATTAACGATGCATAAAATAAAATAAGGTATAATAAACAAAATAAAAAAAAGTTTAATAGTTTAAAAATAAAAAAAGCTAATGTGCACCACGGATTTATTATATAGTCAATAACTCCGTCAAATCTCAACAAATTCAAATAAACAAACACACGCTAAACGCATATTTAAAAGAACTTAAATAATAAAAAAAAAACAGAAAAAGAAATAATAATGAGTAAAATAGGACATCAAATTGTTGTCAAAGTTGATAAAATCTGAAAATAATAGAAAACTTTATCATTTACAAGATTTGTAAATGCTGACGGTTGGCGAACCATGTTGCTCGCTTCTTCAAAGCTAATTGAATACTAATACTTATTTTCTAAATGATTCTGGCCGTGAAAGCCTACGTACGTACTTATGTTAAAAGTATGTTAACAAACCCATTCAACATGTAGTAACTGTAATTGCTAATTTAAACTCTAAATTCTTCAGAATTCAGTTATCCATTCAGTCATTACGGTGTAACGTATAGTTTGTTTCATTTATATAGGTACTAATTTCATAAACTATAGACTACGACTAAGTAAGATGAGAATAAAGCACAACTAAAGCATCACGCGGTCATTGCAATTTATTTAGTAAATAGAAGCAAGGTACAAGGTCTGCAGAGAAAAAGTGTAACTTTCTAAAACAAGTAAATAACTTGCTAGTTAGTAGTAGTCAGAATTATGGTTGCCAAGTTTTTATAGTAAATTGTCTTGGTAACTGTTTGTGGAACTGAGACCAGGATTTGAAAGTTAGAAACAAATTGCAACTGGTGATATACGAGACCAGTGACCACAAACCTAGCGCCGCAATCCTTCAAGAGAAAGGTACAAAATGCTGGTGACGGGCACACTATAGAAAAGTAACTTAGCATAACCATGCATCCTCAACACCGCTAGCCCGAGGAAGGAAATCCATCAATGACGTCGAGATCCAACCCCTAGGTGAAGATAGGGGGAAGAAGACACGTTTTGTTTTTATTTAGTTTTCTTTTAGAGAGATGTGAAACAAAATGTAATTTGTCGCATTACAAATAAACTTACATATTTCTTAAACAAAATGTGTTGAATTAAAATAGGGTGTGATGAATAAAGAAATTATATCTTAAATTAGTATTTGTTAATTGGGGTGTTCGTGTTAGCGCTCTTAAAGGGGCTATGACTTGTTATTATTGACGACCATGAACTGCACTTGATAACTTTGGCAAGCAAAACATCTGCAAAATAACTAAAGTAATATGTACTCTGCAGGCATTATGAAACTCAACACAAGTGAAGAACTTCGCCACTAGAAAGATCCAGTAGTGAAGAAGATCTGGGGAAACACATAACTGGTAAGTAACTTAAGGTAATCGCCCCAAATTCCGACAGGTTAAGGAATTTTTGTTACATTTGTAATTGTAGAATTTAAATTTATGTGGCGCTAATGACTATGTCAACTTTTTTAAAACAAATGTTTCTTTCTAAAGATATCTGGCATGTTATTTTTAAAGAAAATTGATAATAGTTTGTAATTTATATTATGTTTTATAAGTTTAATAATTGCCCCTAATTCCGACACTAAGCGTGTATTTTGATCCAAAATCCGACACCTCAGTGGACCTAATTCGTACAGTACCCCTAAAGCAGACACTCGTGGTACATTATTCCGATAAATATAAACATTCAAGTAAATATTAAAGTGTTTTAAATATTGTTAAATAAGATTTATTATTAGAAATGTTAATCATTTACGTTTTATCATTTTTAATGAAACACAGTATAAAATAAGTCTTAGTCCTTTTATCCTGTTCCTTTTTCGCTGCCTTTCTTATTCCTTTAGAATGTTTTTCTTTTGTGCTGTCTTTTTTTTTATTAACAAATATTCTCTTCAAGCATTAGATAATAATGTTACAGAAGAACGGTTTCTTTTTAGTTTATTAGGGTGTTTCAGGCAAGAATAATGATTTTTTCATGGAGCTGGTATGAGTTCAACTCTTATCTCCAAAGGTGGTTTATTAATGCAACAATTGCTACTCTCTGCTGCTAGTGTAATAATTAGGGACTATTGATTACACTTGTCGGAATTTGGAAAAAATGCGTACAATTAATTGTAATATAGCAAACGATGTAAATTATGTTATTTTCTTGTGCAAAGACAGCAATAGAGCCATATGAATTACTTCTAACCATGAACACAATTCCGACACACATGTCTGATTTAAGGACGTGATATATTTACATGTACCTAATTCCGATACTCCTAAATTTGCAAATAACAGTGGTTAAAAGAGTAGTACACCGTATTTTTACACCGCGTTTCAGAAATAACGGCTAACCTTCAAGGAGTATATCCGCCAAGAACCGAGAAGCAATTTTGATGTCAAATAACATATAGTATATTTCAAACTTTTAAGTACCAACAAAATTCTATTGAAGAAATCGTCTAAGGCCTGTCCTGGTGCATAGCCGTGCGCGCATGACTGAAATACCATTGCAAACAACCACGGCAAACAACAAACATTTATCAAATGAAACATAGAGAGATTAGTACGTACCTAATCCAGATGTGATGCAGATTTACAAACATTGTGATTGCAAAGCAAAATCCGTGGAACAAAAATCGATTTAACACAGCAATTGCGTTTCACAGCCGATCAAAGTTATGTCGCATTCTAGCCCTACAATTGTCATCTATTCGTGTCTGGTACTACACAAACACAGCCCATTAAGATCCCACAATCAAAAAGATTCTTATTGTTAATAAACCAACAAATAGCTGATCACTCTTGTACGTGACCTACGAATGTAGGTCATTGTCGCTCTGAGCGAGAAAGGCCGGAGTGGGAGGAAGCCGATATGTTGCCGGCGGCATTGATTTGTCACCAGTTGCAACACAACTGTGGCACAACTGAACAGTGACGGACGCCGTCTTCCTTTATTCATTTTCTCAAGAATGCGTTAAGTTAGTCCATACGTTATTTGACAAAATATGCTTATTACGGCCTTGGGCATATACTCCTTGAAGGTTAGCCGTTATTTCGGAAACACCCTGTATTGTAGTAATATGTTTTATGTCCTACACGAACATAAAGTGACAATATTTATATCTTAGATACCGGGGCAAAAACTGCTTCTTATCGCCCGCACGGGCGTTTATGGTAGCCATGGTTATATGTCAATTATATCAAATATTTGTCATTCAAAATGTAAATTTTAAATTATCAATGTCAATTATTGGCGATTAGTCATAAGTTTGACAATTAATTGACAGTATGTCACTCGTCAATGTCAATTATTGGCGATTAAAGTTACAAATTTGACAAATTTTGTGTTGTCAGTCAACTCCAAACTGTTTGTATTGTTATTCAACTCCGCAGAAACGCATGACACTTGATAAGGTCAAAATATTTATTATAATTATCCAAACGGAGGAACAAAACCGTTGTAGGACATAACATTTTGAGTGCACCTCGGGCATTACTAGATGTTTATACCCACGGGCGACTTAATAAGCTCGAGGGCCAATAGGCCCGAGAGCGGTCACCCTCGGGGCATAAATATCCGTAGAACGCCCTTGGTACATAAACAACTATTTTAATATAACGCCCTTGGTACATAAACAACTATTTTAATATAAAATCGTCATTTCTAACGGTCACAGAAAAAAATAGTGTATTATACACTGAAAAAAACGTTAGATTTTAGCTAGAAGTTGTGTTGTCTCCCGACAATCTTCACTAAGTTCTTTACAAAATTTATCAAAATATTAAGTTGTAATAATCATCATCACCAGCTTTTCTGTATGCGTTTTAATTTTGTTTTAGAAAAATGCCCATGCTGGAAGATTTATTAAATCAATGGATAGTAGGACTGGCAGTACTGACAACAAGTTTTGTATATTATGTAAAGTGGTCATTTTCTTACTTAAAGAACAAAGATATACCGCACCTGAAACCATCATTCCCATGGGGCAACTTGGAAAATATACTATTCACCAAGAAATCGCAAGGTTTCTATTTAAATGAAGTCTATCATAAACTCAAAAGTCAAGGTGCAAAGTATGGTGGCTTTTACGCATTGCTATCACCAATTTTTATACCGATCGATCCTGAGTACATAAAACATATTTTGGTAAAGGACTTCAACCAGCTTCATGAAAGGGGTTTCTACAGCAACGAGAGAGATCAACCAATGAGTGCGAATCTTTTCACCATTGATGGTCCCAAATGGAGGTTACTAAGAGGAAAATATACTTCAGCATTTACTTCAGCAAAGATAAAATCAATGTACCATACTATAACTGAATGTACAGTTGCAATGAACAAAGCAATAGCAACATTTGCAGAAAATAAACAACCAATAAGTGCTCAGTATATTACCAAAAGGTATGCATCTGACATCATTAGCTCGTGTGCTTTTGGTGTAGAATCCAATTCCTTTGAAAAGGATAACACATTCATTAAACATGTAGATAAATGTCTAGAAGAAAGCACAAAGTTGATTAGGTTAGCTTTACTAATTGCTTTCCCAAATGTATCAAGGTTCCTAAAATTGGGGCTTTTCACAAATGGAGCACTGGAGTACTTTGCTGATTTAATCGCGGACACTCTAGAATATCGCGAAAAGTACTCTATACATAGAAAAGATTTCCTGCAGATAATGAAAGATATGAAAGAAAAGAAGAACAACGAGAATTACGACGTGAGCCTGGCGGAAATACAAGCGCAGAGCTTCTTGTTCTTCCTGGCTGGATATGAAACAACTTCTTCTACGTTCATGTATGTACTATTTGAATTGGGAAAAAAACCAAACATGCAAGATAAAGTAAGAAGTGAAATACGCGAATTCTTGAAGAACAATGGCGAAATTTCTTACGACACCATTGGCAATATGAAATACATGCAAGCTGTGATCGATGGTAAAGATATCACAGAAACATATTGAATCTTGTTCATGTAACTGTTTTGTGTTTCAGAGGCATTAAGATTATACAGTCCTTTCTGTTATATAAATCGAAAATGTGCTGAGGACTACACAATACCAGGATCTGAACACGTTTTGGAAAAAGGTACGAATATAGTGATCCCAGTACTCGCTTTGCACAGGGATCCAGAATTCTATCCAAATCCTGAAATATTTGATCCTGATCGATTTTCTGAAGAGAATAAAGCGAAGAGGAACCCTTATGTGTATTTGCCTTTTGGTGAAGGGCCCAGAAATTGTTTAGGTACGAATGAGCTCCTTTCTTAATTTTGTATAGATTTGTATTATTTATACCGTAAAGTCCAGTCTAATTTGATTTTAAAGAATAGTTTATTAAATAATGTTTCGGTGTAGCTTTATTTACACGTATTAAACAATATGTCAAAAGTTCCGTTCGATACTGCTGAAAAATATAATGAAATTCTGTAATTCGCAAAATAATCAAAAGAAAATATCGTGTGTGTGTGTGTGTGTGTGTAAAGGATTCTTGTAGCGACGATTCTGACCAAGGTACAAAAAATGTATGTGTGTACCTGCAGATGTGTATGTAACGACGATTCCGGATAAACTACTAAAGATAACAGTAAGCAAACTAAGCAAACAGAGCTGAAAAGCCTTTGGTTCAAAAGGGCCCAAAGGAACTGGTAGTTTATTCCAAGCCTTTTTCAAGGATTTTAATTAAAAAATGCGGTGTTAGCGAAACCGCACCCAAGACGATTGGCGTCCAACGCGTTTTCGATATGTCGCGGAAGTTCGTGAAATGTTTCATTTTGTGCCCCTTATGTTTAAAATTCAAGACTATGTATTTTGAGCCTGCCGCGCCGAATACATTTACAAACACTGCCGCCGTAAATACAACCCCTGAGACACGTTTTAATATCACAGATTGCCCTGATGAAGCAGAAGAACCGCAGCGAAACGTAGCTATTGTGAGACAATTAAAACATCACAACCCAAAGACTGAAAAAAGCGTTTTAATTCTCCTCCTCTTCAAGCTGCAACATGGTTCGGGAAACATCAGCAATTACGAATTTTAAGGCACGCGATAGCCTACGTACTTATTTCATATTTTTCTTTGGAGGAATTGATAAGCTCGAGATAATCACACACGTCAGTCAATTTTTTCCATTTTACTCCCAATACATTTATGGCTTCACTAGTATCTGTTCAAACTTATACATATCGTTTAAATCGCCTAAATAAGGCTACACAGAATATTTCAGCAATTTATAAACCTGAATTTGACTGAACTAAACAGATTAATATTATACAGTCTGATTAAAATAAAGATTATAATTATACTAAAAACATTAAAATGTTCCTTCATGTGTTTTTGTTATTTCAGGAAGCCGATTTGCAATGCTGGAGCTAAAAGTTGGTTTATTTCATGTGCTGAATAAGTTTAAATTCAAACTTAACAAAAATACTAAGCAGAATTTGGAGTTTACGAATAATTTTCTTTTAAGTCCCGACGAAGATATCCAGTTGGACTTTGAGGCATTATGAACTGTGCAATTTTAAGACATCTGCAATCATGAAATCGTTGCCTATTCTCGGATGATGGAAATAAGTGACAAACTTCCTGCACATAGAACAACAAGGCGACGACAATTCAAACAATTAAATGTCAAGATCCCCTCAAAATAAGGCTTTTTATTTTATTGTGCGATACGAACATATTATTTTTTACTGAAAACATTCTTATTTTGTTAGTAATAAAAATTACAGCGCATAAAAAAAGTTATTTTCCGATTTAAAATTTTTTTTTTTTTTGCTTTTTCAGTAACAACGCCTTCGATATTTTTTCGTTAAATGACCACGAATATAATTTTAATTTCCCATTTCGGTTGGATTTTTTAATTACTGTCAAACTGTACACAGTTATCTGTGTACTAGCTTCAATAAAAAAAACAAGAAAATCCGCCTGAAAGTTTATTAGTGAAGATTAATGACTATTTTATTACAGTTTATTATTGTTCCTATTATTAACAAGTTATGGGAGTGTATAATAAAACAAAAAAATGGTGGGCAGTTGTCAAAGCATAATAAGTACAAATATAAAGATGACTTAAATTTTAAATGATCAAATGAATCCTGTTAGCTGAGTTTCCAACAAACAGTTATTTTACCACTATATCGTATCGTATTCACCGCTCCTCGCCGCAGCCCCCTACTCCATATAACTCCCTATCGTGTATGTAATTCTACCCCTCTTGCCCCGCCTCCTCTCGACCCCCCCCCCCCCCTCCCGTCATTCAATTTCCACACTCGAAACGTAGTCCTAACCTTACAACCATTAACAAGAATGGTATATTAATAGACTTTTCTGTTTGCAACAGACCACCTGCCAACCTCGATATTTTTTTCAGAGCCTACTAAGGTAAACGTACCAATTTTCCTAAATTCCAAAATATTTCTCTTTAGTTGGTTAAAATAAGAAATCTACAACATTGAACTATATTTTAGGACATCCGACTGATCTTGATAGTTCAGTTTTATGCTAAAAGTAGATTGTTTCCTTATAAGGTATTGCAATTCGACTTCTTTTTACATCGCTACAGGATAACAGTAATTAAGAAAAATCTAATAATATCTATTTAGGCTGACTAAAAATGTTTTAACCACTATTATTTACAAATTTAGGGGCGTTGGAAATAGGTACACGTAAATATAGCAAGTCCTTTAATCAGACATGTGTGTCGGAATTGTGCACATGGTTAGAAGTAATATATATGGCTCCATTGCTGCTTTTACACAAGAAAGTAACATATTTTACATCGTTTGCTACAGTACAATTATTTGTACGCATTTTGTCCAAATTCCGACACGAGTGTCGGAATTACGAACATCAATAATCCCTAGTTATTACACTAGCAGCAGAGAGTAGCGATTTTGGCATTAATAAACCACCTTTGGAGATAACAGTTGAACTCATGCCATTATCTCCATTTAAAAAAAAATCTGATGTGGCCAGGCACATGACTTTATCATACAATATATAAAATTAATAGTTTAGCTGCATGAGAATCTATTTGACTGAGATAAATCGTGTCTGCATTAAAATTAAACTAGTTAGCCAGGATTTGACAGATATTTTGATAGTCAATAGCCCCGTGTGCTGTCATTATGCGACGTGCACGTTAAAGAACTCTTACTGGAGGTTGGAATTCCTTCAGTAGGACAAAATTCCTGGGTGTGTGTAGCCTGCCCTCAGCGTCGGTGATTGGCCTAAGTTGCGGAACTAGACCGACGTAAAATAAACAAGTCAAAAAAAAAAATAAATAAAAAATCTGACAGATTTATATTCGTTCATGACACTGTAGATGACGTTCCATGCGGTTCTCCGAGTGTGACAGCGTGGTGACAGCCATAGACATTTCTGTGGTGACAGCATAAAAAAAATATTTGTCAAAATCCTGGCTACTATGCAGTTTCATATCAATGCAGATGCGACCGATCTCGATCAAATAGAATTTGCTCTTGCAGCTAAAGTATTAATTTTACCAAAAAATGTCATAGGCATAAATTATTCAAAATTTCCTCTGCTTTAATTTATTATTTAACTATTTTGAAGAAATTACAGAAATGGCGGCTCGTCTGCAAAATCCTTGAAAAGGCTTAGCATAAACTACCAGTTCCTTTGGACCCTTTTGAACCAAAAGCTTGTCAGCTCTACGTTTAGTCATAAAACTTCTAAATATGAACTTTCGTCCCGATACCTTTAGTAGTTTCTCCGGAATCGTCGTCAAAAAAATCGAGTACACACATACGCACACACACACACACACACACACACACACACACACACACACACACACACACACACACACACACACACACACACACACACACATACACACACACACAGACATTTTTTGTACCTTGGTCAAAAATGTTCAGGGGACCCAAAAAGACCTATTTCCGCTAAAATCTCAATTTTTTTTTTCGGCATGATTACAATACTTTAGCATACTGCGTATGATAAAGTAAAATCATTATTCTGGCCTGAAACGCCCAAATAAAGTAACAAGAAACTGTTCTTCTGTAAAATTATTGTCTAATGCTTTGAGAGAATATTTGTTAATAAAAAATGCAGAAGGCACAAAAAAATCATTCTAGAGAAATAAGAAAGAAGCGAAAAATGAAAACAGAATACAAAGCTGCGCAAAGAAAAACACTAAAAATTCCAGATGCAAGAAACATTAAAATACAGATGAGGGAGAGAGGACAGACTGAAGAAGACTAAGGACTTATTTTATACTGCATTTAATTAAAAATGGTAAAATATAAATGTTTAACATTTCATAATAATAAATCTTATTTAGACCAGGCAATAGAGCAGAAAATGACTGAGTTCGTGACAAAAATATTAGCAGGAAACCGACGGTCACGTGGAACAGTCCGTAGATGTATTGTGATGTGTTTCCTCCTCGCAAATATCATTTCTTAATTTGTTATACACAAAAAACCTAAAAAATATCGTGTTTTTCTTTGTTTTTCGCTTGTAAAAACTGAACCGATGAAGCAATCTTGATGCTTTCAACAGACGAATTGTAGAGATGTAGCGGAGGCTTTTCGCGTGAACATAGCAACTGATGGGTACTTTAAGTGTGGACAACCCAGGCGTTGTCCGATGATTAGTTTTTGCACAATTGCGATTTGAATATTTTTATGCAGTATGTTTCAGCGTGCCTGGATGCGTCGGAGGTGGTCCGATTATATTTTTTTTACGTTTTTCGGATTTTTGCGGATTTCGGATCAAACTATAAGCTTAGTATCGGAATTAGGGGCAATTGTTAGAAAATATAATATAAATTACATTTACTTCTACTTTTATCAATTTTCTTTAAAAATAAATAGCCAGATATCTTTAGAAGGAAATATTTGTTTAAAAAAGTTGACAAAGTCATTGTCATCACATAAATATAAATTCTACAGGTACAAATGTAACAAAAATTCCTTAGCCTGTCTGAATTTTGGACGTTTACCTTACGAGGACCATTAATCAATATCACAAATTATACGTTTTTGTATACTTTTTGGCTCTTCACGTTAGATCTACCGATAAACATTTTAGGAAAGCGGATTTATCGATCTTTTGAGGTTTGTCAAGATATGTGGTGTTTCATTTGAAATTATTAAGTTATTTTGATATTTAGAAAAACTCCAGTTATTCGAAACCCTCAAATTAATAATTAACGAAAAGTGCGATATTCTCACTATCCAAAATGAGCTGTTTTGTTTCTTTACCCTTCTAAATATACTCAGCAATCACGATCATGTCTGTTCCGAAATCGTAGACATTTTATCCCCCATTGTAAATAGTCGAGTTGGATTGAAATCCGATGACGCGTATGCCAACTCTCGCCGAAGCACGAGTTACAAAAAATATCATTATTTCGGGTCTAAAATTAGAAAAACAGGCTTCTCTCTCAATTGATTTACCAATTAATGCCAAGGACAATCGCCAACCGCGACGACCGGCCAGTTCAGTTACGCTGACAATGTCGTGCATTACGTACACAATCTATTTAATAACAACAAGTGTAGTACTTTTTGTTACAGTTGCATATTTCTATTTGAAATCCACGTATTCATTTTGGAAAACCAACAATGTACCGTATCTACCAGCAAAATTTCCGTGGGGTAACCTAAAAAACCCAATGAAGTCAAAGTTAAGTTTAGGATTTATGTATAAAGAAATCTACGAGGAATTCAAACGGATGGGCGTCAAGTATGGTGGAATGCACATATTTACTTCACCTGCGTTAATGTTGTTGGATCCCGATTTGATAAAGCAGATACTAGTGCAAGATTTTTCCAACTTTCATGCAAGAGGATTCTACAATAACGAAAAGCATGAACCAATGAGCGCAAATTTGGTTACACTGGATGGACCGAAATGGAAACAATTGAGATCAAAGTACACTTCAGCGTTTACAGCAGCAAAAATAAAATCGATGTTCACGACAGTTTTGAACTGTTCAGCAAATATGAAGACATCAATTTTACAAGAGGTGTCAATCAACAAAACCATCAATATAAATATCATATCAGCCAAATTTACATCCAGCATTGTAGCATCATGTGCTTTTGGAATTGACCATGATTCGGACCACGAAAACGTAAAATTTTTGGAGAATGTCGATAAATGCATTGACGATTGCACAAAAGTTCTGAAATTGGCATTTCTAAGCACATTTCCCAATTTTTCGCGATCCATGGGACTAAAACTATTTCAAGCCAATACCCTGGATTATTTTAAATCTCTCATTCAGACTTCCTTAAAATATCGTGAAGATAACTCCATGAGAAGGTTAGATTTTTTGCAAATTTTAAAAGACATGAAGGAGAAAGAAAATATTGAAGTTTCTTTGGACGAAATTCAAGCGCAATGCTTCTTATTTTTCTTTGCGGGATATGACACTTCATCGAAAACGCTAATCTACGTTCTATACGAATTATCTAAGAATGTTGACATTCAGAATAAATTGAGAGAGGAAATCGTGAATGTTGTGCAACAGCACAATGGCCTTTCGTATCAATCAATAAATGCGATGAAATATTTACAAAATGTTCTTGATGGTAAGTTCAATATTATTAATGTAAACGTGCATATTGTGATTCATTCACCTTGACTTTATAGAGAAATATGATTCAGGTGCTATCACTAGTGTCTAATATCTCTTCTAAATTTTGATTTGGTTGTTATGATTAGGAGAAGTTACAGGATGGAATAGCAAAAACTAGCTTCTGAATTAATTCTTAGATGACCACAGATCGCGTATGGAAATTTCGGTAATCTAATCGTAGTTTTGTTACGGTTCTTTTCCATATTTTGGCATTTTTTGAGAGTCTTGAGCAGTTGAAGCTAGACCAGCCATTAAATCATTGATTACAAGTGATAAATTATCTCCTTTAACTAATAATTTATCATATAAGATAAACGAACTACGAACTTTGCTTGCAAATCTAGCAGGAAAGGAAAAAACCTCAAAATAATGGAGTGTGATTGCAATATAATTTGTTCTTAGTTGACCTTACGACTAGAACGGAGATTGGGCATTTTGTAAACATGTTAATTATCGAAGATTGAAGAAGATACATTGTATATTTGACAGCGACAGTTTTGTGTGCAAGTTATACATTTTTATTTTAAAGAAATGTTTCTACTTTTTAATTGAATCTCGAACCAAGTTTTATGTCAAGATACTTTTAGCCTAATCATCATAAACTACAGTAGACTTTGCTTTGTTGATCGAGATCGGTCGCATCTGCATTGATATAATACTGGTATAGTCCAGGATTTTCCAAATATTTACAGTCTAATGACAGTACTGGTAGTGTCAAATGCTAAAAAAAAAGATCTCATATTGTGATACCGTGTACGGTCCTTGCCTGACGGCGTCGGTTTGGTTTGAGGAAGTGGGATCATGCATCGAATGGGCTGGGCGACTTGGGGTGGTTGAACATGGATAACACTAGGGTGTTGCATGCAGCAATATTATAATAATAATAATAATAATAATAATAATAATAATAATAATCCACGCCTTAACATCCCCCAACAGCTTTCGCCACTACGGGGGCATCGGCAGACCCGAATTATCATTATTATGGCCCGCGTCTGTGGCACGTCTTAAGTTGTTTGGCTTTCAGCATTCGCCGTGGAGTAAAGGAAAACCACACAAAAACCTTTACTCTGAAAGCAGGGCGTTGGGTTATATCATAAGTTGCTATCCAAGAGGATCCCACAATACCTCATGCGGAAGATACGCTGTAGAACGGATGTCCATAATCTAAATTTAAGATTCAGGGGTTTGTTTGCTCCACCTGCCCACCGCGGTGAGCTGCATAAACGGCCATTCTCTTACCAGGTCAGTCACATATACAATGGTCTCAGGGAAGATATGAAAAAAGTATCGTTGAACAATTTTGGGGGAAAGGTGAAGTGTTGTATGTTTGCTGAACAGGGGGACTTTAGGCATTGAGCGCACATCGGAGGCTTTATAGGAATTTTATTTATTTTATTATGTTGTTTGATAGCTATACAAAATTAGCTTTTTAGTATTTTTACTATTATAACTCTGTTAATATTATTACATATTATGTATGTGGTCGTTTTGACGTTTTAACGACTTCTTAATATCTCGTTAAATAAGCATCATATGACAAATCTGTGATACAAATCTTGTCAAATGCAATGTAGTCGCAGGTGTTTTGCAAATAATTATTTTACGTTAAAAGTGTTTTTTTTTTATCTGAAGCTATTTTTCGTTCTATGACCTTCAAATGTAATTACAACACTAATTCTGGCGTCCCACACACAAAGGAAACAACAGTTTTTTTTGTATTACCAGGCCAATTTTTATTTCGGCATATACTCTTAATCTAAAATTAATTGCGTGTTTTCATTCGTTTCCTTTGTAATAAAATTAGAACATATGTGCGTATGAAATAAATCTATATGGTCAAGGGCGCTCTATACTCATTAGGGTGGAGCTAAGTTTCTCTTAATGATTTTTTTCTACAAAATTAGATCCACGCCGTGCCACAGTGATTCATTTACAACTTTTAGCTGGCCATAATGATGTTTTACTTTTAGATAAACTTAAAATAATAATTTGGTAACTAGAAAATTAATGCAAAAAATCTAAACCGTAAGGGGTTGCTTTTAGGGGGTTGAAACGCTAAATGTTTGTTTAATAATTTGAATTCATCTAAATGTACCCACCAAGACATATAAATAGCAGATCAAATTTAAAGTACCAACTACCAAGTAGTGTTTAAGGGGGTTGAAAAATAAAGCATAATTTAAAATTCTTAAACTTTGCAAATGTTTTAATATTATACCTTGGAACTCTTTAAAAATATTTTTTTAAATGATTTGTTAATCGGGTGGCTTTGGAGAGGGTTGATAAATAAGGTATGTTTTTCGGATATTGCAGTGGATCAGAGATAGTGTAGTAAAGAAGGTCGTAAATAAGTAACATATAATGAACGTTTTATATACAAATATGAAGTCACACAGATATTCTTGTTATTATGTTTCTATATCAGCATGTATTTTATATATAGATAACTAGATATTAACACTGATCATTATAAGTTATAACATTTGATCTCCAACAAAAATTATGAATTTATGATTATAATATTTATTATCCCAGATAACATACGGAAAATGGTGTTAAAATCGTGTGTTGCTTTTTGTTGTAAATATGACAATATTATACCTATCTGCAATCACAAAAAAAGTTTTTGTAAATCAATTAGTAATAGCGAATCGCCTAGAACACGGTAACTGGACAAAAATATTTTCTAGTTCGCTTTGATTATTTTTTGATTATAGGTAAATATTTACTCAATAATAACAAAAACACCAAATATCCTTGACATTAAATAAAAAATATAAAGATAAAAACCTTGAGGAATATACATAATTTATAACCAATATTAAATAAATCATTGTTTTAGAAAACAAAACTTATTAGCTTTAATTTTCTTCGGTGCAGTCCATCTTTCAGCAAATCTGGACGAAACAATTTTTGACTGAAGGGAATCATTCTTTTTTCTGCAACATTAAACTTGTGACTTATATAATCCATTAGACGAGCATTTTGTTCTACTTTCCTATGTTTTCGCCATTCTTCAAAAATCTCCAATTTTGAAATCGAGAAGACATGTTCTGAAAAAAAAAATAAAGTAACAAAAGTGTGGCAAAATGTGGTATTCAAATTTACGTCATTTAAAAGATAAATGTTTAAACTATATTATATAAAAAATATATATTGAATAAACGTGGATACAAAAAGTTGTATTTGACGAAAGTTTACAAATATAAAATTAGCATGTATTTTCAATCATCTTTTTCAACATAATTATTACACTACATAGTGAATTATTTGAACCTTATTTGAAGTGAAATAAGAAAGTACTTACCCTCTAAAGTAAAATTCATCATAGTACAATTTAATTTATTAACCACCAATGTTGGGTGTACTATCGAAAACACTGCAAAAAATGCAACTAAGCCGGTTATGAATGCGTTACCATTTCACGTGGTCTCCCTGCGTCTATAACTCCTCCATGTTGAATGTTTTTCACACTTATTACCTAAAATTGTCACCTCGGGGGTTTGTTTATAACATGTGACCATTAATTAATCGATTCTTAGAAATGACTTTTGTCCACCTAGATTATTATAGGCGATTCTCTGTGGCGCGCCTGGAATTTATTCTACACACTGAAATACTATTTCCCTCCAAATTTCAAGTCGATCGGACAGTGGGAAGGGCTTTATGGCCTTCGAGCCTCGAAATTGAATCACCCGGTATAGTCAGACCGGGTGGCAAAATGTTTGGCAAAATGTTTGCCACACATGGAAAATATTTTTAATATTAATTTCTCCAAAAGAAATTTATTCTTAACAAAAAGTATGGGATCAATTTGAATTCAATATTAAAGCATCATATCTCGAAAATAGTGATGTACAGGAACATAAAAAGCGTACAGGTTGTAACCTATAAAGTCATCGTAAAGTCATCGTCTTATAGACCAACGTTTAATAAGGAAAAACTGCAAGGTATGAAACGATGCTCTTTTAAAATCAAATAAGTTTCAAATCAGTTTTACTCTTAAAATACACATTTGTAGACATTTTTTAAGTCTGTTTCATCAGAACTAAACTTAAATTAGGCCTAAATTCTATAATATTATTGAATTTAAATTAATCGAGGAATTTTTTTTTAACAATTTTTTTTTTTATTTTCGGAAGTGGAGTAGAAATACCATGCAATAGTTAAAGTATGTGCAAAAGAAGTTGTAAACCTTTTTTATTGAATGTATCAACAAACAATATGATGACTAAATGTATGTATTAAATAAGAACTTTTACATTTTAGAAACTCTGAGAATGTACCCGATAATCCAAGTGTTAAACCGGAAATGCGACAACGACTACAAACTACCAAATTCAAGTTTAATTCTGAAAAAGGGCACCGATGTGTTAATTCCTATAATGGCTCTACACAACGATCCAGAAATATACCCAAATCCGGACGTATTCGATCCTGACAGATTTCTACCAGAAAACAAGGAAACCAGACATCCTTATGTGTATTTACCCTTTGGCGAAGGACCACGTAATTGCATAGGTAAGATTTCATAACCACAAAAATTAATCAAATGTAGGTTCCAAATACAAATCAAGATGAGAAGATTGACTTTCTCTTGAGATTTATTGTAAGTTTATGGTAAGTTTACAGAAGAACAAGGCAGCATCTTGTACCGTTGTTGAGGTAGACTTCCTACACGCGACTAGCGTTGGCTAAAAAATTGTAGCGAGAAGTCGTTATAGATTAGACACTGTAGGCAGCAGTGTCGCGCGTAGAATTATTGCGGCAAGTGGCACAGTGGACTCCATGCCTTAATAGGAAAACATTGACCCTGTATTTATTAAAAATACAGCTGCATGCAGTAGGCCAATAAAATTTGCTCGTTTTACAACTGGTTCTTGGTAAACCTTTTCTATGGGTTATCCCGATACGAAGAAAGCTTAAGAATGTATGTCGAATGAAGTATGGACCCATGGTACAGGTCAGCATCCTCAAGTTGACTGGCCTGAAAATATGGTGTTTCTCCATCATAGCATCTGATTTGAATACCTGGGTTGATACACGTTTATTAGCAATAATGCTTACTACTTTATAGCTATTGCCACCGAAATTTTTTATAATATTAATTTATTTATAATTATTAATTTAGTATATTCAAACTGTTCTATTGATAAATATTTTATGCATTCCTTGAAGTATCTGATCGACTTGATCGATGTTAGTTTCATGGCCACAAAGTATATATCTTCTGAAAATATACTAGTTTCATGGGTTTACATTTTGATACCATACCTGAACATTAGAGTAGTCCTTATTTTGAAAATTTTTGTTTTGCTTTATAAGCAGGACCCTCTCAATTTGTTCCTTTATAACAATATCTAATGCAGATGCCATAGTTATTAACATTTAACAATTAAAAAATTCTAGTAACTTTTATATACAGTGTGTCCAGGAAAGCCCGCATCATATGGAAAAAGCTTTTATTATCTATTTAACAGAAAATTTTATTCTTTATAAAAGGTGGCGGCTTGTTTACCAGTGTTGCAAGCGGTAATCGAGCATAGAACGACTTCGGCTTGACAAATTGCTTCTCACGCCCAATGCAGTACATCAACATCACATAACATAAAAAAATTTAACAATAATCACTTTTATAAACCATAGTAACTACTAAACTAAAGATGAGAGACTATGGTATCTGGTATGACTTCATTATTATCGATAAACTTTACTTGAAGATGTTATTTAGAGGTAAAATTTAATAATTTCTAACCTAATTTGTGGGTTAAAAAGTTCTTGACGGTGTTTAAAAAACGTGCTAACACGCTGTTCAGGAACTGAAGATATAAATCTACGTTTAATTTTTAACAAAAAAGAGAACCCGGATATTTCATCGTTTTAAACACCGAACAGTACGTTGGTCTTAATATGGTACTAATATCGGCATTCTACCGTAAAATTTGGGATTTCTTGTGTAAACCAACGGCTATTGTGTGAAGAAAACAGTGCTATTTGACATAAATGTTGCCTCGTCTATCCATAGAATATTAACAAAAAACAATCTGTCCTCTTCCATTTCCCTTTCAAACCAGATGGCGAAGTCATACCTATGCCATCAGGTCTGGTGTCATACGTATGGTACAGATGCCATAGTCTTTCCAGTTTCCTTTAGTGTACTTATAAATTTCGTATGTTTTTTGTGATATTGATTTTTTGGTGATATTTATTCAGTTTTACCATGTGACGTGCTGTTCATTTACTACATTGGGTGTCAGAAGCAATTTGTCGAACCGAAGTCGTTCTATGCACGACTACTACTTGCAACACTGGTAAACTTGCTAGCTTATTTTCAGCAATATATTTTTTGTGGTATTTCTTAAAGAGATTTTCAACAGACGCCGTCTGCTTGAATTTTCTGATTGTCCTAGAAATTGTTAAATGGGCAATTTGGTTGTCCGGGTGTTTTCATTGAAGATATCAGCAACATCGAGATAATCGCTTTTCTGTAGATGGATAACTACTATTATAAACATATCCAAAGACATTCATATTAATTGAATTAAAAGTAAGTCACGCTCATGTATTAGTTATTGCGTGATCTATTATTATCTACATGGTGAAATATCAACTTTGCATCAAGAAAATGAGTAATTTTGCGCATGTTCTAAATAAACATTAGTTATCATACCAAAATAATCAACAATTTGAAAAATGTATTCAAATTTCAAAAAAATAGTTTAAAACGAACATTTTAGTATCACTGGCATTGACTAATATCAGTCAAAAAGTAAGAATAAAAAAACAAAGGAATGAAAAATTTCAGGATAGGTAGCTGTGACTTCATATTTGAATACAATTTTTACTTCTAAACAACATTTCCAAATAATGTATATCGATAATAATGAAACTAAAGATACTTTACTCTTATCACAAAGTCATATATTCTGAATCGCTTGGTATATGGTACCAAAACTTACGTATTTGACTATTGCCGTATTGGTTTCTTACAAACCGTCAACTTTCATAAAGAATAAAATTTTCTGACAAACGGATAATAAAAAAAATCCATATGATGCGGTCTTTCCTGGACACATACTGTAGATATCAGAATATTTCAAACTTTTCCAAGTACTTAATTGACACAAACAACAACTATCGTGGCTAACAATGAACAAAATCAAGAAAATCTATTTTTCCCGGTATGCTTTCTTCTGTCGAATCCTAATCTAAGGGCAGAACTTCTGAACTGAGTCTAGTTTTTGAGAAAATTATTGGTGACTAAAAACTGCAAAAAGACTAAAGACAAAATAGATAGGTACTATTCAGAATTTCGGTTTTCAGATGCAGATTTTATTGAAACAAGCAGTCCAGAAACAGTTTTTAGTTGTTCGATTTGTCATTGTTGGTCAGGATAGTCACTTAGCTCAAACTATTGTTTTTCACAAATCAACTTCGAAATATGCGAAATCGAAATCTAGACTCAAAAGATAAATGTTTATTATTTTTGTAAATCTTGTAACAATGTTTTTTTTTATTTTATCGTTAAAATGTTTTTGTGTTCTTTGATCAATCCCAAACTTGACAGGTATTTGGCATAACAAAATTAAGTTTTAGCAATAACGACAACACGACTATACATGATTAATTCTTTTCTATTTAATCACATTTTAAAGATGTTTAATGAAATATCAAAAGTAAGAGAAACGTATTTGACATTTACAAGAACTTTATATATTACCGATTTTGTGTTTTTCTAGTTATTCACAGTTATTCAGGCCGTGTAATTAATGAATAAAGTCCATTATAATCGACAGTACTTATAAGAGTCACTAAAGAGAGTTAAAGAGAATCAGAAGCTGCTACCAACTTTAGAAAAACATGGTATGAAAAATAGAACGTGGGAAATATTCTAGGGTAGCTCTTTTGAAACCAAATGAGGTTTTTCTGAAACTCATTTGTAGTCATTTCTAGATCATCACACAACCAACCCTCTCTGTGTTACTTCTCAACCCAATTACACCTACTTCCGATCCAAACCGGAAGTTGACATTGCCATAATCGCCTGTACCCCAAAATTCTTTCAACTTTATTTTATTTTATTTTTTTGGTGCAGCTGTGCTTTCAAAGATATTCCACCATATTGCTTCTAATGGAACACCCAGTATACTTACTTACTTTATATTATCTGTAAGATATATTTTTGTTTATGTCACATAAACGAATATCAAACAAAGTAAATAAATTTCTTGAACTTTTTATTGAAATTGTAATATTTACCTCATGACATCGGCAACACTGTCCTTGTAAAAGCTGTGAAATGAAACAGTTTTGTAGCTTTCTAGAAGATAACCAAACATATTAACACATAAATATTAGATATGTATGCAAGAAATGTAAATATTATAGAGAGGTAGAGAAGCATAAGTGATTATTGGTAGCTCATGAGTACTATTCATATTATACAGCCGGCAAAGCAATATAATACAATTTGAGAATGGTTTACGAGGAGAAACGTGTTATCAAGAAAGATATTAGGCCGGAAGGAATGCTTAGACCCCTCCAGTTAACGGTGATTATGAGCAGCGAGGAGACCAAATAAATTAAGGAAGAGCATCTACATGCGAATAGGCTTAAGGAATTTATGAATTAGATTTCATTTCATACAGCGAGCAGCTTTGACAAATTAAAACATAAAAGTAATATGGATGAAATAATTTAAATATCTTATTATTATATCGATAGTCTTGGGGTCAAAAAAACTCTACTTACAGTCAATAGAATGTAAAGGGAGATAAAAATAGGTACTAAGAAAGCTCAAAACTAATAAATGAAATAGGAACTTCAACAACACATTTCAAGATAGGCAAAAGAAAATTTATGTTGAAGTTAACTAACAAAAAACATTTGTTGAATATTGTCCACGTGTACAATAGGTAGCAAAATTTTTTGGAGGTGATGTTGCCTACAAACCATGAACGAAATCTACCATCTACTTTCAGCATTTCGTTTCTGTATAACTAATATTCAAAATATGTTTTCAGGTAAACAATTTGGACTTCTTATGCTCAAAGTCGGAATAGCGGAGCTATTGACAACGTTTAAATTCTCTCTCAACGAAAAGGTGGACCGAAAATTAAAATTTACGGAGAACTTTCTTTTATCACCGGAGGGAGATATTCTACTGGACGTCGAAGTTATATCTTAAATATTATTGTACTATTGCACTAAATATTATGTACTATTGCACTATTGTATCATACGGACATACCGTAATGATGAAATAATCGATGTATAGAAAGCGGTGATATACAGGCGGGATTTAATTTTTTAAATAAATTAAAAATAGCTTAGTTGGTGAGAGCATTGAGTTAGCGGCACAAAGGACCCTGGTTCAAATTCAGGTGTAGTGGCTTAATTATACCCCCATATTTAATGTGGTGAGGGTATATTGAGTTTGATACAATATTTGTAACACCCTTAAGGAGGCGTGGCAGATATAGACTTATATGTATGGATTCGATCACAATTTAAAACTGAATCGATTTAGCTATTTCCGTCTGTCTGTCCGTCTGTAGACACAATAATTCTGCCGTAATTTTGAAGTAATTCATCTGAAATTTGGTATACAAGCTTATTTCTTCAAAAGTAAGGACAAGTTCGTGAATGGGCAAAATCGGTTCACATGTTTTTTTAACGGTGGGGGGTATTTTAACTTCAGCACGGCTGAAGATAATTTTCTTACTAGTTTTTTATTAATTTGAAAATTTACATCCCGTCTGTATATCACGATTTTCTTCACATTATATTTTGTTTTATATTTTTACAATAAAAGTATTATTTCGTTTAAGCATTATTTATTGGTAGGTACACTGGTGGAATTAAGTACCTATGTTCTGATCCGTATTTCAGCAGTGTGTCGACGTTACATCCATGTACGAGTTTTTTGTCACTGTGGTCGGCCGCTCGGCCGCTAAGTGCAAAAAATTTTCCGTTTATGCTGCATACTCGTATATCGGAAATTTATTATTTGCGAAACCTTGAATGCTTTGAATTGGCTAATAATTATTTATATATTTCTATTTATTAGCTTAATGTGTAATTAATTAATGTAATTCCTTCATTGCAATGTAATTGTGTTTTTATTAAATATAATTTACTATATAACATGAAATGGAAATCTCATTTCAAGATATTGCGTAAAACACAACAAACTATACAAACTCATTGCAACTAATAGCTTTTTTGCGTTAATAAATACAAAAATCAATTTCTTGTGTGAGTATTTTTACTGAAGGTTATTTCAGAACTAATAAGTATTAACATTTATTCACAAAATAGAAATAAATTAATAAAATTAAATTGCTTTAAATTTGTATTTGTGGTAATTTGTTATTTGTGATTTACTGGTGTTTTCGAGATATTTAGCTTCAACTATATTTTGCAGTGTTTAACTTAATAACCAGAAAGGAGTATGTAATATTTTGTATAGCATGAATGTATCATTACAATTTTTTTATATTATTATTTTGTATTTACTTTACAGCAATATTTTTCAAATATCTGACAACTGAAAATAATGACAATGATGTATATCCCTAATTTACAAAGATGTATAATAGCTTGTAGAAGCAAGCTCTAAATTTTCGACGAATTTTGATCGAATGTAACTGTGTAATAATAATTATTATTAAAAAAATAAATAAACCAATATATACGACAATCTAAAAGAATATTTAGACAACATAAAAATTATTGTTAAAATTAGTTCCCTCGATCTCCAAAGATAGAGATTTGAAAAAAATAAATAAAATTTTGCGAAAGTTTAGGTTCGATAAATTAGCTATATGCTCTACGATATGCTCTCCCATCTGAGCTATTGACATTGTGCTAGCGACGCAAAGGGCCTTGATTCAAATCCACGTTGTTGCTGTAATTTTTGATATAATTAAAATATACATCCGCCTGTGCGTCACCATATTATTAACCTATAAAATTACTTTGACAAAGTATGCCGTTGAACATTTGCAGTTATAGTTTATATTGTTTGTAAATTTAAAAGACTACTATTTTGTATGTAATTGTGTTTTAATTAACTTTACAGCACACAATTCATAAGTAAAAATATTATTTTTAACTTATTATCGTTGTTAATGCACGCCTCTTACTATATTTAGAAATTTAGAAATAAAATTTCCAAAAATGTTCCAGCTAACATATTGTAAATGATAAATGTGTGCTTATTTAACTGGAACTATATTACAATAAAACATTTGTAGTGCCTTTTGAAATATTAACATAAAAATATAAAAAATAAAAAGTTTATCTAATAATGCAAAACCAAAAATGTAACACAATAAATACATATTACAACATTAAAAAAATTATTAATTTTTAGTAAAAAATATTAAGAATTGGAATTAACAAATGAACAACAGTGAATACCTAAATGTTTTGCTTTTTTTTAGAAAGTAATAAATTTCAAATGGTCTTATTGGTTTTCTCTGTTCCTTCAGAAGCTGGAGCCGTTTAAAATAAGAAGAAAGAGGGACAGCCTTGCTAATAATTTTAATTATATTGGTTGTGAAGCATGTATTAGATCTCATGAATGATAATTGAAACATTAACTGCTATAAAGTAAATACAGATATATTTCGATTGTCCTTCATACATCCTAAATATAAACTTAAATTAAATTTAGAGAATTTATTTACATTTAGTGAATATATTTTAATATTACAATTCTGAAATAGTCTATATTAAGTGATAATCCTTGGCGACTAGTTGATTTGTGCATTTAGTTACGTAATTAATAAGTGTATTAGATAAATTAAATTTATATATAATATGTCGTGATATTACGCAATATCTTAAAATGAGATTTTCGTATCATATTATCAAGTTTCATGTTTATTAATATTATTATAAAAGTAGTTCTATATTTAATTAAATGCATTACCTACTCGTAAACTTGCCGTAGTGGTCATATTACATTTATTACATTGCAATGAATGTATTACATTAAGAAAAAGATCGGACACGCTCA
The DNA here is from genome assembly GCA_964023965.1 of Melinopterus prodromus. NCBI lineage: Eukaryota > Metazoa > Arthropoda > Insecta > Coleoptera > Scarabaeidae > Melinopterus > Melinopterus prodromus. The sequence goes on from OZ030394.1 coordinate 49,280,608, forward strand.
AAATAAACTAAATCCCGTTACATAACATCCATCGAAAAACCACCTCGTGCCAACTTTTTGCGAAGCGGCCGGGTCGAGAGAGGACAGTACACGAATATATAACAGACATACTATTTCCAAATCCTGCAATAGAGAGCAACGTACTTATTTCCTTGACTGTACCTATAAGCCCAAAATGTACTACACCTATTGACTCATTTTAGCAGTAAACTTAAAACATATCAGCCTGTCCCTCAAACTTTTATTCAGGTCCCTGATCTGGGATCTGTATTTGGAATTCATCGGTCGTAACTCAGTAGAAAATTCGACCATCGCAACAGTTCTGGATACAAACTTCATATCAGTCCATATGAAAACAGGATAAGTATGAAGAAGAAGTATGCAAGTAGTATGCAGAAGAAAAAGAAACGGTTCGTTGCACTGACGATTCTTATACACAACTTTCCCCATACGCATGTTGCAATGATAGTATAAATAAACACAACACGATAAGTTGGAGGTGATAGCAGAAGATATCAATTCTTAGCCACAAAGCGTTTGTAATTTAATTATCATTCTGAATAATAACGTAGATAAAATTAATTGTATACCCTTATCTATAAATTCTATCAACTAGTTGTGCTCAAGGAAATCGCACAACAAATAAAATTCCACTGGATTTTTCAAAATTATATCAGAATTTATCAACCTATCTGGGAGAGGCTTGTTTGTTGATCTGGTGGCTTTATATCGTATGAAATTATTGGAATTTGCACAAGTTGTATACACAAAGATAAATATGTAAACAAACTACGTCAAACAAAATGCCTCTTCGTGTGACAACACCCATACGGCGGCAAATGGAAATATGATCCAATTTTAGAACGTTGTATAAATATTTATTGAAAGCTATTGTTGAGGAAAGAGTTAAGATCTGCAGTGAAAACCTTTAAATTTTGTTTATATGAAAGAAATGCAAAATTTGCTACTCGATTGTTAAGCAAGAAAATTTGGACGACGAACACCCACCCATTTAATCGATTCTAACCTACGACTGATATGCTTTAGGTGTATTACGTATACATAGCACGTACAATAACAAGCAAATGGCCACTAATTTAAAAAGAAAAAATATGAAGTTTGTTTCCAGAAAAAATATGCAAAAAGTAATAGGTAAGTTTTTAGAACATAAGAAATCACAGAGTTAATCTGTCAATTAATCTAGTATTTGCGAAAATCGATTCCAAACAATCACGTGGTTTACGTTGGTACCTTTTTTGGTACCATGATTTTTTCAAAAGCTAGTCTCACAACATAATTGTGTCGATTTTTGTATCAACTCGAATAGAACTAGAGAATTATGAAAGAGAGCTAGAAAATAAATACCAGAAGATCACAATGAAAGTATACAGGGTGTCTCAACAGTGCGATCGCGGAAGATTGTGCCACTGTTAATGAAGATATTTTACAACTGATGTCACTCATATATACAGAGCGCCGAGGCGTACATTTTTCAATTATTAGCGTGTATACAGGCTGTTCCATAAGGTAGTACCAACCCAAACTGTTGTTTTTGTTTTTTTTTTAATAGAACAACCTATATTTCCGCACAATTTTGAACTCTTCGCAAAATTTTACAACAATGAAAAATAATATTACCTACCCTAAATTTTATACTTTTTGATTTATTGGCATTTTTATGGAAAAACAGAAATCTTGAAAAATTGTATATCTCAATACGAATTGCAAACGCTTAGATTATGCTTAAGTAAGAAGCGCTCTATTAGCGTGATGACCCACCATATCGAAATTGGGGACAGGGTTGTCATAATCTGCAACAAAATATAATTTTTTTTAAATGGAACACCATGTATCTAATTATTTTTTTAAATTCTTCGCATCGTTCTGCATAAAAAAGTGCAAGCATACACCAGTGCTAAAATAAACAATTGCAGATATTACTAGTTTTCTTCATAAAAAATCGATTTTTCTATCAATAAGTTCTTCTACACCTACATTAACCATTAAACCTAAATTACCTAATTTACCTAAATTACTGTTCTCGCATGATTTCAACTTATTTTTTAATAAATCAAACGTTTCATCACATTTGCATTATAATATTATAATTTGAAATAAAATTTTACTTATACTCTGTAGGCTCTGAAAAACTATGCTTAACAAGTTATTAAGGTATCAGTCAGTGGTGGTGATATTGTTAGCTTAGATTATCACAATTTTTTGAATAATGGCGAACTTTTCTCAGGAGGAACTAATTGACATGGTATGGGTTTTCGACGAATGCAACAAAAATGCGTTCTGCACAAAAAAGTACTAGCACACACTAGTGCTCAAATAAACCGTTACAGAAATAACTTACCTTCTTCGTAAAAATTGCATAAAATTACCATTATAAATTTCTATTTCTTGAAAAACAACATCGAGTATTTTTTTATGGGAAACTAAATGTACCGTGCTTGATATTGAGTTGCGTTTTGAACTGCTATTAACACCTGCTATTTAACAACAACTTTGTATCAGCTTTATACCGTAATAACTTGTTTAGTACAGTTTTTCTTAACCTACAGAAGTGATGGCGAACCTTTTGAGCTCGGTGTGCCAAAATTTTGAAAAATCGAAACTTAATTTTTGTAGCGTGTCACGTCACAAAAGTACAGACAAAAAATAGAAATATATTTAAAATATATGTTTATACTTGGTACTTTTCAAGGCCAAGCAAGCGCCGCTGACTTCATCTGATAACCGATTCCGTTTGTTTGTCTTAATGATATTTAAGCTGAGAATAATGTCTCACAAAAATATGTGGTTGAAAAAATTGTTAGCAATTGTCAGGTAATCTATTCCAAACCTTCAAAATTTCTTTTTCGTAGTTATACTCATTTTCATTCTTCAAACTATTTTCTTCCATATTTTCAACTACTTCGATCTTAACTCGACTAATGCTTGAGTCCAAATGCTATTCTGAAAATCTACTAATTGCAAATCGTCAATTTGCATCTATTGAAAATTCTTTAATTCCAAAGTGTTGTAATAAACTAAAATTATGAAATTTTTTATCTTTTTTTTTGTTTTTTATCACCGGAAATGAGCTTGCGTATCAGCACTGACACGCATGTCATAGGTTCGGCATCACTGGCCTACTGGGTATAAGTAAAAGTTTATTTCAGATTAACATAATAAATTTCAGATGTGATTTATTAAGAAATAAAAATAATGAAATCTGGCTGCCAAACACTAATTTAGGTAAATACTTATCTGGTTTAATTGATAATGTAGGTGTAGAAGCACTAATAGAGTGTGGTAGTGATTTTTTTTGTGCAGAACGATGCGTAAAATTCCAAAAAATGAATAAGATACATTTAAAAAATTAACTTTCTTACGAAAACAATTTGCTATATTTTGTTGCAGATTATGACCACGCTGTACACAATTTGGATATGGTAGGTAATCACGCCAATAGAATGCTTCTTACTTAATAACAATCTAAGCGGGCGCAATAAAATTTAAAACAGGTATTGAAATGTACAATTTTTCTTAGACTGCTGTTTTTCCATAAAAATGCCAATAAATGAAAAAGTATAAAGTTCAGGCTAGGTAATCTTATTTTTCATTATCGTAAAATACTGCGAGGAATTCAAAATTGTGCCGAACTATATGTTGTTCCATTTAAAATAACTGAAGTTTTGGTTGCTACTAACTTATGAAAGATCCTGTATACACGCTAATAATTTTAACATGTGAGCCTCGGTGTTCTGTACATATGAGTAAAAGCAGTTTTAAGATATCTTCAGTGGTACAATCTTCCGAGATCGCACTGTGGAGACACTCTGTATATACCACAAATCTAATAATGCTATTGGGCTTTAAAGAGAGACTATGAACAATTTGCAACCAAACTTCTGTATTTTTTCGAATATTCGCATCAAACTCGTTAAAGATGTTGCACGTAATTAAACAAAGTGTCGCTCTGATTTTTTTAGAACAAAAAAAAATTTCATTTGGATAATACCCTTTTAAAAGTGAGTAGCATAAAAATAATTTTGACGAAATAGAAAGCGCCTAAGTCAATAGTAATTCAATGTTTAATAGTATATTCTGGTGTAACATTCTCAAACAGTATCTAATAATTTTTTAATTGCCTATATATATCCTACATTTTCGAGAAATAAGCATTCTTTGTATAATTTTCTAAAAGATCCTGTCAATTCCACAATTTTCAATATTTTTTAGCAATTCTAGTCTACGCGATACCGAGTCAATCTACAAATACAATGTCGCTAGAATGCCGAAATCGTGCCAACCGCCCAACAGAACAACGTTTTGAGAAATCTGCGTTTAAATTGTAGACGTGTAGACATTGTTGTAGACATTCCCGAACTTTTAATCTTGTCCACTGATATTTTTATTGACATCTCCAAAACTATTTAGCTTATCACAAGAAGTGATACGCCCTTTTAAAGAGGAAAAATGTGGGTACACTACAGAAAAGGATTTATGAAAAATATTGAATGACGTATTGAATACGTTTGGGAGGTGGTTGAAAAGGTTCCGATAATCAATGGGTGGCATTTTTCGGCCCGACAAATTAGGGGTTCGCACGACTAATTTAGGTACCTTAACAACAAAATATGCATTTGAACGACAAAATATCCATTTGAACGACAAAATAAGAATTTGAACGACAAAATATGTGTTCTAACGACAAAAAATGTCGCTTGAGTGTTTGCGTCCAGGATTAAAAAAATAAATAAGCAATTTAAGCATTCACTTGGACTAGAAATTCTCGTAAATAATAATTATTTTAATAATAATTAATTAATATTCCCCAAGAGCCAAAAAACAACCGTGGACAGGCGAAAGAGAGGCTGATCATCAAAAGCAAAAGAAGCTCTAATTAATCAACATTAATAATTTTTCTAACTTAGAGGAATTCTGATTTGTGTTATGTTTTTGTCATTAATATTTATGAATAATATTGAAATGGTTTTCAAATTTTGTTTTATTTTTAGAATTATGTTTGCAATAACATATTTTTTAGATTGTATATATTCAAATTTACTAAAGTTCAATTATTATTTATTGACAATAATTAAAATATTTGTTTATTTTTTTATAGAATGTAGGTACGAATATATATTTATTGCGTTTGAATTATTGTTTATTTATATACATATTATTTACTTAATCTGTCGTGATAGTCAATTAAACTGTCGTTAAGAATCCCCAATTTGTCGTGATGAATACGTATTCTGTCGTGTTAACCATTGTCATGGAGAATACCAAATTTGTCGTGCTGAGTACATATTTGTCGAGGACAATTTGTCGTTGAGAAAGCCTAATTTGTCGGGCCGATATATATTCCCCAATATCAATATATACCCTTTCGATTTTTTCTGAAATCTTAAAATTGAGTTTTACTTAAATGTTCGTCGAACAAAATAAGCAATAAAAATCATTAATTTTTGAAAAATCTTACACAAGAATGTACCCTTTATAGAAGTCACATATAGCCCACCCCCTAGAATGACACCACCATTATTATACAACCAATCAATGTAATGGCTTCGTAAGTACCGATATGTTATGCCACTCGGCGTTATTAACTTAAATAATTTATTACCATTGCTTCTATTGCCTGGTTTTGACAATGTCAACAAATCCAGCTGCACGTAACACCGCCATGCCACATCATAACAGATAAATCGATTCTATTAATGAAGTTTGATGGTTTCAATTGTACACATCGTATGAAACCAATTAGAATTCTACGCATGGCTTCATCATCAATAAAGCCATAAGCAATCTAAAAAAGGGCACCGGCAGCAGACAATGTGACTGGCAGCCACTTCCTTTTTTTATCCACTTGTTACTCCCACTCTCTTTTGTGCAGATGAATGGTGAACAGTGTTTAGTCGCAGACTCGGTGCACAATGATTAACTCAACATATTAGCTTATGTGATAAACCATATAATAATAAGCAAACCTAAATATTTATATATTTATTTCGTGTTTACTGAAGAAGTTATAGGCGTGAAGATGTGTGTTTAATTCGCCAGTTGGCGGCACAACTCCATATGTGGATGACGGTGATTTCATGCAGTAGTCGTGTGAATGTGTAATTATTGACATCAAGAAAGGAAGTCATATGGTGAGTGTTAGATTGAATAACTGCAGGGTTAGATATCAAGAGGCACAGTCCCGTATGAAAGTCGATCTTGGTAGTAATTGTTACATATTAAGGATAATTGGGCAACCACAGCCTGTGGCGATGTATCAGCTTTTTTACGTCAACTGGTTTCTACGCCTCAATGTCAAAGACATCATTCACCATCCAGTGCTTAAAGGCGATATAGCAATAAAAATTTCATAAAATCAAATATAAAATTTAAGTTTAAGGTCGTTGTCAAACTTATTTCCAAAATTTAGCAAATGGAAATGCTAAAAAGTGTTGCCTTTTGTAGTGAATGTAGTTTATTTCTGTTATGACGTAGCAATAATTCAGTATGATATTTGTCATACTGAATAAAAAGTGTGATATGGACTTGTTTCTCAATTCCTTAAAAAGTTACTGTCGTTTAATATTGTATTAACGAAGCCGTATGTTAAACGACATTAGTTCTTAAGGAATTGTATAATCCAATCTTTCTTCATTTGTTTATTCTATTCATTTTTATTTTATTACATTCATTTATTTACTTTTTATTATTGTAATGGATATTAGTTGTGTTTTTTCTTTGTTTTCGCATTGTTTGGTATGTATTTTGTTTTTTTATTATTACTCACCATGAACTTGAACCAAGTTCTATAACCAGTTGTTCAGCAATAATATAGAAAAATACAACTAACTTTTCCTTAAAACTAAAAATCCAAACACTCACTACAAAACGTAATACTATAAATAAATAACGTGCATAATTTATAAACTTAAGCGTAAACAACTGACCTTTCTGTTAAGGCCAGATGAGAAGTTGAACCTGCAATTTGATTCATGCTATTTTTGCAAGCCAACATGTAAATTAGAATAGAGAAAGAGACTTTTGTTTTTCTTATAGGTCCAGGGCCGCGTCTAGGGCGTTACGGGCTCTAGTTGTTAATTTTTGTTAAAAGTTTTAATGAAAATATGTTATTTTACAAACCAAAAATGTTCTTTTTCTGATTTTGTCTTCAATAAACGTTTTGATGATATCATAGTAGAAGGGTTTTAGAAAATCCTTTTCAATATATAGTATTGCAAGCGCGTTGAGTTTTTACTTCGAAAGTGTACTACGGAAATAATTTTTTACCAGCTTAAATAGAAAATGAACCTTCAGCATCGCTGACTGGTCGTGTTAGAAAAGATCTTCAAATTATTCCGACATTAGAAGAGGTGGATTAAATTTTGTTATCTAAAATATAATTTATCTTCTCTGAAGCAAATCCTATTCTCTGTTATTTTTAATAATTAAAACTGTGCTTTTTGTTCATCGACATTTAAATGTTTATCATAAGTCTATAAAATTGTAAAATTACAACAACCATTTTTCGGTCTAATAAAGGCTTCTTATCTTTGCAAATTTCAATTTTATTTGCTTAGGATATACGTTTCGGTTTTGTCCGAAACAAAGTCGAAACATGTCTCCTAAGTAAATAGAATTAAAACTTACACCGAAATTTACGAAAGCTCTGCGATATATCACCAAAAAACCTTTTTCTATTTTTGTTATTAATTTTGTACAGACATGACTATTCTTGGATGTACTTTTGTCTACAAATGTATGAAAAGCGACCAGTTCCCAAAAACGTGTTTTACATATTATTTGATCTTTTTTTACGCAAGTGTAGAGAATTATTTACTATAGTGAATTATTTTGATTGACAGCATGTGAATTCCCAAAAACATATAAAAGCTGTTTGTCACGTTAGAAAATAAAGCTATATTGCGGTGCGGTTTTGAGAACACTCGACATTATTCGACCTTTTTTGTGTCTCGCAAAGAAAAACAGATCATTACGATAGTTTTTTTTTATTTTAAACAATATTAAAAATGGTATCAAAATACCAACAACCTCGTTTTTTGACACTGAATTCTTTAGATAGGTTGAAATGTAATCTTGAATCTTGAAATTTCAATGCAAAGAACAGCGTAATCATTGACTATGTGAAGTGTTATGACATTACTGTTAAACGAGCGGCCAAAATTGCCACGTGTATTCAAAATTGTGGTATGCACAAATGAACAAAATTCTATCAAGTCCAAATATTTTTTAGGGCTATAGTTACGTTAAATTATTAAAATATTTATTATGTTATGTTATAGAAGCTCGTCTACAAAAAGCATTGGAAAAATAATCCACGAAAAAAAAAACTACAGAAATCACCGAAATCATGCATAGAGGGTCGTTGTCTTCCGGACCTATTTTGACGGCAGCGTCAAAGTTTCGATATGGGCGATAGGCACTTGAATTTGAGTTGCAATAAATAATATTATTATTGGTATAAAGTATGTTTGTTATATATAATTTTCTGAAATTATATATAACTTCGAATTCTAATTCGAAGTCGATTTATTTATTATACATTTACTGGGCCCTAGCCCCAAATTTATTTAGGTAGAAGGGGGCCGCTCACGGGCCCCCCTTTCGCCGGGCGCTAGGCACGTGCCTACTGGTAAACGCGGCCCTGTTTAGGTCAATAACAAATCACCGATCTTTTTCACCTACCTTAATTTGATTTTTTGTTTTTATTTTTAAAGTACATTATACTTAACAATTTTAAAAAATAACATGTTCAGACAAACGGATACTATTTTAGATCTCTGAAAAATGATAAACACGGTGTTACCGTTTACATATTTTTATTCGTTTAGGATGGAATATGTCTAATCTAATCTAGTTTCAAAAACAAGTAGTAAAAGTTTATAGAAAAATTAACGTCTTGCATCCCTTTCACGGATTTTTACTTTATCATACGCAGTATGATAAAGTATTGTAATCGTGCCGAAAAAAAAAATTGAGATTTTAGCGGAAATAGGTCTTTATGGGTCCCCTGAACATTTTTGACCAAGGTACAAAAAAATGTCTGTGTGTGTGTGTGTGTGTGTGTGCGTGTGTGTGTACCCGTTTTTTGTGGAGACGTTTCCGGAGAAACTACTAAAGGTATCGGGACGAAAGTTCATATTTAGAAATTTCATGACTAAACTTAGAGCTGAAAAGCTTTTGGTTCAAAAGGGTCCAAAGGAACTGGCTGTTTCCTCTAAGCATTTTTCACGGATTTTGCAAATGAGCTGCCATTTCTGTAATTTCGTCAAAATAGTTAAATAATAAATTAAAGTAGAGGAAATTTTGAATAATTTATGCCTATGATATATTTTTGTAAAATTAATAGTTTAGCTTCAAGAGCAAATTCTATTTGATCGAGATCGGTCGCATCTGCATTGATATGACTACATACGTAGTAGCCTGGATTTGATAAATATTTTTTTGTGCTGTCACCACAGAAATGTCTATGGCTGTCACACTCGAAAACAGCTGATTTCATCACAGGTTGGAGAACCACTATGGAACGTTGCCGCTCTAGTGCGGCAATGTACAAAATACAAAATTCAAATAAAATAAGATCACCAATTTAATTGTTTGTTGATAAGAAATATCAACCCATTGTTATATCTAATTGTAAAAACGATAAATTGAGAAAATTGTAAATAAAGTATAGCGATGAGTGTAATTATATTTTAGTATGTTGGTACGGATGTGACATCTACAGTGTCATGAACGAATATAAATCTGTCAGAATTTGAATTAGCTTTTTAAACTTGACGTTTCGTAGAAGCGGTATTAACCTAACATTTCCTATACAGAAATATAACCATTTTTGATTTTCTTTAAATACTTCTCAAAAAGCAACACAAGAACGCTGATGTCACTCCTGTCGAAAACTACATAGCGGGACTCGCTCACATGCGACGGCGACGCTCCGCCATCAGTGACGCGCGGTGACGCGCCGCATCACCGCTCGTCGCGCTATTCCGTACTTTCTGCACATGTGAGATAAATAACTATTATTCTGACGACAGTAGGTAGTGTCAAATGCTGATGCTTTGACAATACCTGCTATTGATACTATTGACTATTAAAATATCTGTCAAATCCTGGCTAACTAGTTCAATTTTAATGCAGACACGATTGTTCTCAATCAAATTCTCATGCAGCTAAACAATTAATTTTATATTTTGTATGATAAAGTCATGTGCCTGGCCACATCAGATTTTTTGTATTTGGGAAATGGTAAATAAGTGTTTTTGTATTTTTATAGTAGAATCAAATTACCGATACGAATCTAATTTCACGTTCGTAAGACCACCTGGATTTTAAACCAGTAAGAAAATTATCTTCAGCCGTGCTGAAATTAAAATACCACTCACCGTAAGATATTTAAAAAAAGTTAACTGATTTTGCACATTCACGAACTTGTCCTTACATTTTAAGAGATAAGCTTGTATAAAAAATTTCAGATGAATTACTTCAAAATTACGGCAGTTATCGTGTACACAGATGGACCGACGGACAGACAGACGGACATTGTGGCAAACTCAATATGCCCTCACGGTATAAAAATTGTTAAAAACTAGTTATTTAACCAACAGTATATTAAAAAGAGCGATTAATGATCGAGACATCATTAGTCGCCGTTTAATATTCGAGTTGGTCACAAAAAAAAATTTCGATAATCGTATTCTTCTGGCGGCGTCTACATATATTTTATTCATCGCTGTCGTTTGAGTTTATATGACCATTTCAGTAATTTGATTCTGATAGTTCTGGACTGTGTGCATGGATAACGGAATATTTTGGTTGGATGGTTTTATTTTGCGAATGTTCCATTGACTATAATGAAGTCGTTTGATTGGCTATAATAAATCATGCATTAATAGAAATCGTGCATTTATAGAGCCTTTTAATAAATGATTTTCTATTGAGTAAACATATTCATAAGTAAACGATCGACGGAAAAGAATTTAAATATCAATTTACAAGAGAGCAACATTATACATTTTTGAGACAAAGTTTAGCACATACAAATTTCACACGTTTAAGGAAGGAATATCCAAAAATCCACTTTTGACAGGGCTGTGATGATCTGGTTGGACAAACAATTTTATATGATAGAAGTCCCTCATACAAGATAACAAAACTAAAACCCAATTAAAAAAAACATCGATTTAATTATATTTATTCTATGTAACTGTAGTTTATATCCCAAACAAATATCTCGACTAAAGGATGCGGTTGATCTATCTATTCGTAGATCCGGTTAGTAATTAAATACAAAAAGATACCAACAGTATCACATCATAACTTCCCAAGCTCACTCAGAAAGTAAAACTATATATTAGTTGGGTTAATAGGTATACTATACAAGTATACACATAAGGAATAATGACTTAACACACGTACGTCTCTACATGTCGAATAATTGTTCAAACATTCGTTCAACCCGATATGCATGCTATCAGACATACTGTTTTAGTTTGCTATAATCAGCAATTAGTAATAAATTAACATATTTGTCAAATATGATAAAATTTCTTACTCATTAGTGTAGTTAACGACATCCCTGCTATTGACAAACATTGACAGTGAATATTGACACAGATAAATAGCATACATTTAAAAAAGATGATTGCATTGTGCAGTTGTTCTTATAGTTGTTCGTATCATATCTAAAGCAAACTATTAGACGGAACTTATTGTGTTCAACATGAATCGACGGGCGAAGTCTAAGTTCAGTTAAGTTAAGTCTACTTTGAACAGAAAATGATTGAATATTATCGTAAGTAAAGAAACTATGTATTTACTTTAATTAAATTGCCAAAATTATAACAAAAAGAAACAATAACAGACTATTATATTTTCATTTCTTTAAAAAAAAATAAATAAATTTTTTAAAAGCCCTTGACTACCGATCCCCAAAAATATAATACGCTTATCAGCATGGCTTTTAAACAATTTTTGATTAACATAGTATGACCAGTATTGCTATCAAGCAGACTTTACATTGAAAGAAATCAAGGTAGAAGGAATTTTATCGCAACATGAGCTAGAACAAACACATATCCAAGCCTAGTCGGTAATGGTGTGACTACTGAGTGATATACTATGTTGTGGCTTGGCTACATATCAGATTACCTCGAGTAAACACCTTCATTTCGCTAGAAAATCCTTATATCTCCACGCACTTTGCAGTCTAGATACGAAATAAGAGACCTAGTACTGCGCTTGAATATGCATTAACCACATGTCACTAGAATATGTGTTATCTTTAGCAATGGTAAACAGGCATTATTTAAATATATGCAGCTGGACACAAAATGAACTGTAGGAATTTGAAATTGTGCAATGCAGTGAGTTTTTAAATCAAATATTTGGGTTTATATAAATATTTATGTGATGCGATGCAAATTGTCAAACAAATTTTACCTGATTTTTCCTGATTTAAAAATTTCAAATCTGTATTATTTATGCATTATAAACCTGCTGCTTCACTGACCTGATCCGGACCAACATCGAAATTCGAGATACAACATTCCAATTTGACATTTGAGCATGCAATTATATTTAAAACAACTATTCGTTGAGAGTTTTTTAATGAAATTATGCAAAAAAACTATTAGTTTCCAGTTGTGAACATTTAAAGATGACTTGGTTTCGATCATAAACCAATATCTGACTATGGCAAAACTGTTTACAAGAATAGCTTCTTCTAGAGTCTAGACTGATTAAAATTTATATGGATAATAGGTTGGTATAGTTAGATTAGATTAAAAATTCATATCTTTCTCAGTTATTTTTGTAAATATAGGATAATAAGATGGCAATAAAATGAAAATAGAAAATCCGCGGTACCCCTACCGCAGTCGCATCACATATGTATAAAATTTTCGATAAATTGATTTTGAAAAGTTGTGTGCTTTGACAGTTTTCTCTAACGGCTAGACGTCATATGAACAATTTCTGTTATCTGAAAACGTATAGCAAATGAACCCTATATCTTAGAAGCATCAAAAAAGGTCTCAAAAGGAAACATAGACGTTGACTGTACAACGTATTAATTGAGTTCTGATTTGTATTCAGCACAAAAACAATCAATGAAAAACGCGCAGTTACATTCCATTCCCAAAATTCCTGTTTCCAGTAGGTACACCACAATTTTTAATTGACTTTTTCCCGAAAATTTTTGTACGTTAACGTCATTATTAACAAAAATGAGTACTAGGGAAGACGCCACAACCATTACTCATAACAAAAACGTAAGATCGAAATTAAGTTTGGTGTATACAGAGTGGCCAAATTTATTAAAACACAGCCAGGTGGTGTCACGTCGACAAGAGAAGGTTGTTTCGCTTCATTGATACGTCGCCCAACATTAGAGAAGGTTCGGAATTTAAAATTCAGAGATTTTTTGTTTGAATTAAATATGTTTGGACAAAATTATGTGCAATTTATATGACAATGAATACGCAGGTGTGTTGTTTCACCAAAGAACAGCGCAATGTCCATACCTGCGCCATGCAAGCGGGATGCGAGTGTCAGACAAATCCACTTTTGTTAGTACGTGCACCATTTTAAGACTTTTCAAGTCTGCAAGAATTATAAATTTGTCTTAATAGAAAGCAGATATTCACTTCAGATATTCTACTGAAGCTCCACCGTATTTGACTATGCGTACACATTTATTAATTTAACTTATTTACTAAATTACTCACGACATGCTATTTCGGGTATATGTTCAGGTATTCATTTCAACCATGTTTCAACCCCACAGGGCCGGCCCTAGGCGGTAGGCGAGGCAACTGCCTACGGCGGCAAAATTTAGGAGCGGCAAAACTAATTAAACTATATCAAATAAAGTCTAAAAATATTCAACTTATAGAAGATGGTGGTATCTAGAAAATAAATGAATAGTAGAATAAAATGAAATAGAACAGGACTTCACAGAGTTCTGGCAATACCTATGTTTTAAGATGCTCAGCAGCCAATAAAAGAGAAGATTAAATAAAATAGCTCATGATTTGTTTTAAGAAATAATATCGGATTAATGCTTTGACAGCGTTATCTTAAAACCTGAAAAATTAGTTGACGAAATAAAAACATATAATATGAAAGTGTAGTCGAACCAATCCAAAAATCAAACGAAAAATATAAATTAGCCATAACGACTCTGAGTTTTTATACGATATCCCCAAAGATATCGAAAACGTCTTGACACATAGTAATTCCTCCGATTTTAACCATTTAGAATTGTCTGACAAGTACTTAGATTTGAGGATCCACATAATGAACTCGCCTTTGAAAATAATATCAAAATGAATATTTGAATATATTATAATATATATTTATTATAATATATATTTGAATATAGGGAATATGACGTAAATAGAATCCAAGAAAGAAGTAATTTTTAAAATTAATTAAAAGGATACGGTCTCAGACCGACATACAGCTTGACATACCATGAACCAATTTCCACCAGTGTCCAATAGATGTCATGATAATAGTAGTTAGACAGCAACCCGTACTGTTACTATCGTTTGAAATGACGAATTAAATCTATATCCTAGTACAGGGCTCAGTAGTTCAGCGGTAGAGCAATTCCCCGGCAAGGAAGAAGGCCCCGGTTCGAATCCGGGCTGAGACCGTATCCTTTTAATTAATTTTAAAAATTACTTCTCTCTTGGATTCTATTTACGTCATATTCCCTATATAGTATATTTAAACCGATTAAACCAGTTTCCTATATTTGAATATATAGCTGAATATTTGATGACATTATGACATTATGAAATTACTGCAAAAATACCAGTGATTGAAAAAATCGCCATGAAATGCTTGCATCAATATCTCCGAACTTATTACGCTTAGCAGAACATATTATACACCATATTACAGACTAAATTTGGTGAAGATTCGTATACATGATGAATGAAGAATTACTTAAAAATATTGAAAGATGTCGATTTTGGAGAAGGTAAAAAAGAGAGATCTTATGTCCATATCTATTCTGTCAATAAAATACAAGTGTTTGCTGATGAGAGATGACTTGACAGCATAGATATTGACATAATATTTCGGTTCTGAAATAGTATATTATAATACAAGTTTTATAAGACAAAAATTGGCGCACTCCTCGCTACGCTCGTCGTGCCCAAATGGAACGAGTGCGCCAATATTTTCTACTTTGCGACATTCATTTTACATAAATGTCAAAAATTGCGATTGTCATCTTACAATCTAGTGGTAGTTGCAGTAAAATTCACAAATTCGATTGAGGCGATCCAATAGCGATTCAGATGTCAGCCTTACTGATACTCGACATCAATTTCATCAATCTTAGAAAACTAAAAGTTACTGAAAGTTTGTGATCTAGTATTTTCATAACGACACCGAAAGCGGTTTCGTTATGAGTTTATAACGAACGCAAAGTAGAAAAACCCATTTTTATCCGTCTTCCAAACCCAAGTCCCAAACTTACATCTTTCAATATTTTTAAGCAATTCTTTGTTTATCTTGTACCCACATCTTTCGTCTATAACGATGTAGCCTACCGGTAGTACTTTGTAGATTGGGAATTCTAGCGTTAATAGGCGTTGTATATATATGAAATTTTTATAGTTGGTTTTAATGTAGTACTGCACCCCGGAAAGTATATAAAACTCATCAAAACCGTAAAACTTTTTAGTAAACATTGTTATTTTTATGAAAATGACTTTTCAGCGTACAACAAAAGTTTCACGAATGAATTTTTAGAATTATTTTTGGTGTTTACATGATTTGTAACCTACGATTTAGAAAAAAATTTAAAACCCCCCTTGACATTACCGTTTTTTTTTTCTTTTTTTCATGCGTTTTATTTACGATCTGTACAACCTGTGGCTACTTTCCATCGCACATAGTGTTTTTTAAACAATTTTCATTAGTGGGGTATACTTGCTCCTTAATATGGTGTATAATTTGTTCTACTAAGCTTAATACTTTCGGAGATATCGATGCAAGCATTCCTGATATTTTATTTCTTTTATCACTGATAGTTTTTATAAATTTCAATAATAATATCATCAAAGACGCAGGAAAAAATTGATAGATGGTATTATTGGTATTATTTTCATAGGTGGACGTAATAAGTATGATATTCAATGATTTTGGGTCTAACCTTGTTTCTACACCTTGTTTCCAGAAGGACGAGTTGGCGTTTTTAAATTCATTACCTCCCGTAACATTTGGCCAAATTTAGCATTTCTTTAAGAATTTTGCTAACTCTGCCCATAACTGTTCGTACCGGTGGGAGCGATAGATTGTTTTCTAAACAAAAAAAAATCTGATGTGGCCAGGCACATGACTTTATCATACAATATATAAAATTAATAGTTTATCTGCATGAGATTCTATTTGATCGAGATCGATCGTGTTTGCATTAAAATTAAAAGATTTAGCCAGGATTTTACAGATATTGACAGTAGGTATAGTCAAAAGATCAGCCTACAGGTAAACTATTATTTTAACAACAAATGTCATAGACATAAATTATACAAAATTTCGTCTATTTTAATTTATTATTTATTTACTATTTTGACGAAATTACAGAAATAGCGGCTCATTTGCAAAATCCTTGAAAAATGCATAACAACATTGCTATCCGCACTCGAAATACACATTGACTTTGTGTATGACACCAAGATGTTTCAATATAGTTTCCCATAGCGTACGTGCGTGCGTGTTTCTCCTCCTCATCGCATTCTCCATGCATTTGCGTGTTGAATTGACGTTTCGCAACAGCTGACGTTCTGACTACTGTCAAAAGTTGCGAAATATCCTGGCTACCTATTATTAATGCAGACACGATTTCGATCAAATAGAATTTGCTCCTGCAGCTAAACTATTAATTTTACCAACAAATGTTATAGACATAAATTATAAAAAATTTCCTCTGCTTTAATTTATTATTTATCTATTTTGACGAAATTACAGAAATGACGGCTCATTTGCAAAATCGTTGAAAAATGCTAAGAGTAAATAGTCAGTTCCTTTGGAGCCTTTTGAACCAAAAGCTTTTCAGCTCTAAGTTTGGTCATGCAACTTCTAAATGTGAAGTTTGGACCCGATACCTCTAGTAGTTTCTCCGGAATCGTCGTCACAAAAATCGGGTACACACACACACACACACACACAGACATTTTTTTGTACCTTGGTCAAAAATGTTCAGGGGACCCAAAAAGACCTATTTCCGCTAAAATCTCAAAAAAAAATTTCGGTACGATTACAATACTACAATAATAAAAAATCTGATGTGGCCAGGCACATGCCTTTATCATACAATGTATAAAATTAATAGTTTAGCTGCATGCGAATCTATTTGATTGAGATAAATCGTGTCTGCATTAAAATTAAACTAGTTAGACAGGATTTGACAGATATTTTGATACTATTGACAGTAGGTATTGTCAAAGCATCGGCATTACACTACATACTGTCATTAGAATAATAGTTATTTATGTCACAAATGCCAAAAGTACGGAATAGCGTCGCCGTCACATGTGAGCGAGTCGCGCTATGTAGTTTTCGACAGGAGTGACATCAACGTTTTTTGTGTTGCTTTTTGAGAAATATGTATTAAAAAAAATAAATAAAAAATGGTTATATTTCTGTATAGGAAACAGTCATCGCTATACTTTTCTACTCAATTTATCGTTTTTAGAATTAGATATAAGAACGGGTTGATATTTCTTATCAACAAACAATCAAATTGGTGATCTTATTTTATTTGAAATTTGTATTTTGTACTTTGCCGGACTAGAGCGGTAACGTAACTATAGCGGTTCTCTATACCCGCTGATGAAATCATCTGTTTTCGAGTGTGACAGCACAAAATAATATTTGTCAAATCCTGGCGACTATGTAATTTCATATCAATGCAGATGCGATCGATCTCGATCAAATAGAATTTGCTCTTGCAGCTAAACTATTAATTTTACCAAAAAATGTCATAGGCATAAATTATTCAAAATTTCCTCTGCTTTAATTTATTATTTAACTATTTTGACGAAATTACAGAAATGGCGGCTCATCTGCAAAATCCTTGAAAAAGGCTTAGAATAAACTACCAGTTCCTTTGGGCCCTTTTGAACCAAAAGCTTTTCAGCTCTAAGTTTGGTCATAAAACTTCTAAATATGAACTTTCGTCCCGATACCTTTAGTAGTTTCTCCGGAATCGTCGCCACAAAAATCGTTTACACACACACAGACACACACACACACACACACACAGACATTTTTTTGTACCTTGGTCAAAAATGTTCAGGGGACCCAAAAAGACCTATTTCCGCTAAAATCTCAAAAATTTTTTTCGGCACGATTACAATACTTTACATACTGCGTATGATAAAGTACAAAATACTTTAGAATCAAGTTTACTCAAAATCGACTTAATAGGTTAGCAATGTTGGCCACTGAACATGAATTGAGTAATACATTAGATCTAAAGAAATCTATTAGCGGTTTTGCAGAAAAAGTAGAAAGAATTTATTTTAATTTAGGGTTCAAGTTTGTATATTGTCCTAGTATTCTGTATTGTTTTAAAAGTATTATTTCCACTAGTTAAAATTCGAAAGTTGGTGTTTTAAATTGTTTAAAATCATAAATAATGATTTTACATTTTTGAAGTTTGGGAGGAGGCACTTTTGAGGTTTGCCTACGGCGGCAAAAACGGTAAGGCCGGCTCTGAATCCCAATGAGACTCAAAAGTTTGGAAGCTCCCATACAAAGGAAGAAACTGGTCCCAAGAAAGTTGTGTGAACCCTTTTGCGTAAAAATACCATAACATACACATTTTAAGGTTTAATTTGGCACCCTTTCATGATTTTGAGAGGCTTTTTAATGAATTCATGACAAAAATAATCAATTGATAAAAAAGGACGATGATCGGTCGTCATATTTTTAAGCAGATTATAGGCGAAAGATTGTGGGCAGGCACACTTGGCAGATATTGTCCCAGAAAAGAAATTAAGGAGCTCAGTTTTAAGTTCTGTGTTACAAAGTCTCATCTAATAATTCACGTCATTCTGATTACTTTATTCCCAATAATTAGTACACAGTTTCAAGTAAAAGTATGCACTGTCTCCACTACCAGAAATCTGGTTAAACAATTTTACGTTAGGGGCAAAATATGCAATCAAATTCTTCAGAATCGAATTCTGCACTTCATCGATTTCATACTCTCAATTCAGTAACATTGTGAAACTGTATCTGAGTCTTAGCGGCTGTATCAAGCATAGACCTCCATATTAGTTCTTCGTGTAAATAAGCTGTAAAAAAACACCAATAATACGATATTCTTGATAATTTTTATGCCGAAAAAATAATCAAAAACGAGTAGGTAGTTTAAAAGTCATTAAACTACAAAAACATCTAATGAGTTTTTCCATGAGTGCATTCACAGAATTATTTGATAGTTCTGCAGTGGAGAAAAACTAAAGGTTACATAATTTCAAACATTTGTTATTGAAACTATACATCGAGATAAAAGCCACGACTCAAATAGCAATCTCTTGAAATTATATCGAATTCAAGGCAGCAGTTTTAGCCAGACCGTTATTCTTCAACCGGTCCAATTAAGAAGATATTACGAATGTATTTACAACCGGATATTTTGCAATGCAATCACAAATAACGTAACCTACAAACTGAAATAAATTTCAATTTAAAATTTCAAACGGTTTCTATTTAATTTGTTAATCAATACAGTGGCAAGTAAATATACATAGTATTATCCACCTATGTGAAGTTAGCCCCCAGCCCCCTCTTATGGGAATTTACGTGTATAGAAAAACTCAAATTACTCGCGTACCGCTAGAGATACCGGAACAAAACTAACACTGTTCGAACGAACGTTCTTCTGCCAATCTAAATGTGGAAAAGTCCGATCCGAAATATATAAATTAGTGTCCGTAATTAATTAATAACTGATTAGGTGACACGGAATATTTGCAAAAATCGGGATCTTCAATGCGCTGTATCTCGTTAACCGTTTGTTCAATCTTAATAAAACCAACACCATTCGATTCCCCGTTTCTTCTACTATAGGAATGACAAAAGGTCCGATCCCAATTAGATAGGTTTGAAGTAGTAGGCGTGGGCGAAGGTCGGCATGTTTTGCGACAGCTTGCGTTGTTAAACCGGACGGCCGTCTTCCAGCCCCCTCTTATGGGAATTTACGTGTATAGAAAAACTCTAATTACTCGAGTACCGCTAGAGATACCGCAACAAAACTAACACTGTTCGAACGAACGTTCTTCTGCCAATCTAAAGGTGGAAAAGTCCGATCCGAAATATGTAAATTAGTGTCCGTAATTAATTAATAACTGATTAGGTGACACGGCATATTTGCAAAAATCGAGATATTCAATGAGCTGTATCTCGTTAACCGTTTGTTCAATCTTAATAAAACCCACACCATTGGATTCCCCGCTTCTTTGACTATAGTAATGTCAAAAGGTCCGATCCCGATTAGATAGGTTTGATGTAGTAGGCGTGGGCGAAGGTCAGCATGTTTTGCGACAGCATTGCGTTGTTAAACCGGCCGGCCGTCTTCCAGCCCCCTCTTATGGGAATTTACGTGTATAGAAAAACTCTAATTACTCGAGTACCCTTATAGATACCGCAACGAAACTAACACTGGTCGAACGAACGTTCTTCGGCCAATTTAAAAGTGGAAAAGTCCGATCCGAAATATGTAAATTAGTGTCCGTAATTAATTAATAACTGATTAGGTGAAACGGAATATTTGCAAAAATCGGGATATTCAATGGGCTGTATCTCGCTAAACCTTTGTACAATCTCAATAAAACCAACACCATTCGATTCCCAGCTTCTTCGACTATAGGAATCTCAAAAAGTCCGATCGCAATTAGATACGTTGGAGGTAGTATGCGTGGGCTCTTACTAAGGCATGTTTTGCGACAGCTTGTGTTGTTAAACCGGACGGCCGTTGGATATTGATTGTTGCAAATTTATATACCCATACATTCATGGTGCTGGATCCACTAACAAATAATCCTTCCATAGCCACATATTTAGATAGAATGCAAAATTTCTTAAATCAGCTGCTTTTCCGCACCCATTTGTGACATTCAAATGCAAAAATATTTCATACCCAATTCAACGCGATTCATATAACTGTGGTGTTTACATAATTCATTACGCTGAATGTATTTTTCAAGAAAATTCGATTGCAACAAACTTTAATCCAACCTCCTATAGAGCATATATAAAAGACACCATACTAACTTATTCTGAACTCACAGTTAATTCATGTAGGTATATACTGCGGAGATGGTGGAATGGAGCCTACACATGAATGCAGTAAATGCAACAGGCAAGTCATCATGTTTGTTATGGCAACTCAACAAAATATTTTGTGTGCGATTTTTGTGGTACATCTTAATTGACAATCATTAACAGAATTTATCCACCCATCTGGATTTTGGCATAAAAATCCAATAAAAATTTATTAACCAGACAATATCTCAAATTCTGCTCTTATTTATGACCGAACTGTTCCTCATTTACTAGGTTCAAGTGACCGAGTCGATTTTTATATACATATTCGTAATACATACTCATAAAAATGTACTTTCAGATAGGACTTTTCCACTATAAAATTCGATAGAATAAGTTAGTATGGTGTTGCCAAGCCAACCTTAGCTCACGCATATGGGTGGATAAAGTCTGTTAATGATTGTCAATTAAGATGTACCACAAAAATCACACACAAAATATTTTGTTGAGTTGCCATAACAAACATGATGACTTCGCCTGTTGCATTTACTGCATTCATGTGTAGGCTCCATTCCACCTTCTCCGCAGTATATACATGAATTAACTGTGACTTCAGAATAAGTTAGTATGGTGTCTTTTATATATGCTCTATAGGAGGTTGGATTAAAGTCTGTTGCAATCGAATTTTCTTTAAAAAACATTCAGCGTAATGAATTATGTAAACACCACAGTTATATGAATTGCGTTCAATTGGGTATGAAATATTTTTGCATTTGAATGTCGCTGATTTAAGAAATTTTGCATTCTATCTAAATATGTGGCTGGAAGGATTATTTGTTAGTTGATCCAGCACCATGAATGTATGGGTATATAAATTTGCAACAATCAATATCCAACGGACGTCCCGTTTAACAACGCAAGCTGTCTCAAAACATGCCTTAGTAAGAGCCCACGTATACTACCTCAAACGTATCTAATTGCGATCGGACTTTTTGAGATTTCTATAGTCGAAGAAGCGGGGAATCGAATGGTGTTGGTTTTATTGAGATTGTACAAAGGGTTACCGAGAATATTGAATATCCCGATTTTTGCAAATATTCCGTGTCACCTAATCAGTTATTAATTAATTACGGACACTAATTTACATATTTCGGATCGGACTTTTCCACTTTTAAGTTGGCCGAAGAACACTCGTTCGTCCAGTGTTAGTTTCGTTGCGGTATCTTTAAGGGTACTCGAGTAATTAAAGTTTTTCTGTACACGTAAATTCCCATAAGAGGGGGCTGGAAGACGGCCGGCCGGTTAAACAACGCAAGCTATCGCAAAACATGCGCCCTTCGCCCACGCCTACTACTTGAAACCTATCTAATTGGGATCGGACCTTTTGACATTCCTATAGTCGAAGAAGCGGGGAATCGAATGGTGTTGGTTTTATTAAGATTGAACAAAGGGTTCACGAGATACAGCCCATTGAATATCCCGATTTTTGCAAATATTCCGTGTCACCTAATCAGTTATTAATTACTTACGGACACTAGTTTACATATTTCGGATCGGACTTTTCCACTTTTAAATTGGCCGAAGAATGCTCGTTTGAACAGTGTTAGTTTTGTTGCGGTATCTCTAGCGGTACTCGAGTAATTAGAGTTTTTCTATATACGTAAATTCCCATAAGAGGGGGCTGGGTGTATTATCCACCTTTCCAAATAAAGTTTCGATGAGGATATCATAAAAGAAGATAGTGAAAGGATTACGTGCGTAATACGTTGTATATTTCATGTAACTGAAATACACTACCGAAGGTAATACATACAATAATACATGTACTGTGCTGGTTTGACTTAAATAAGCTATGACAGAATGAGAGTTGTTTAAAACCTTGATGGACACCCACATTTAATTGCACTGTATTGAGTTGAGTTACATACGAAATTGTAGTAACAAATGGTGTACTTGTAGGCGGTCTTGTACTAAAACGTCATGCCTATTTTAGTTTACAAAATACTGCAAAAATCTTTGATGTGGCGGCTGTCATTGTTTTATTGTTGAATGGCTATTAGTTAGTGTACAAATTTACATATATATTTTTAGCATGATGAAAAAATGAAGCAAATAACATATACATTACGTATTGCTATATTTTCGGAACTAATCGAAAACTCAATTGGTACTTTCAGCTTGAAAAAGGCCGAATAGAGTTTAAAGTTCCGGAAGGTCTTGGTTAAACTTATTAAGATGATAAATGAGCACTACAAATTTATTGTAACAAAAATGTAAAGACAAAATAAATTTATTTTTCTGTTACTTTTCTAAAATTGTAAAAGCAGAATTCTTTCAGTTCACACCCAAAGAAAAAAAGCGAAACACGTCGGATTATTCAACTTTTTCGAGTTAGCAACCCTATCTAAAAGCAAAATGAAAACTACTTCATGGGATTGTTATTAATTGTAATGTTATGAACATACCAATATAAAATATTTGATTCTTACGACTTCGTTGAACATCTTTTATATTCATGATAATTTTTAGTGATGTACAGCATAAAATGTAGGTACATTGTTGTAACGCAGGTTTAAAATCTATTAAATCGATATGTAAATAAAGGACAGATTCATACTGGAAAAAATACCAAGCACTACCAAACACCTTCGTTTCTCATGCAGGGTTTATAACATACATATGAAACTTTTTTCTCGAGTGGTTAAACTGGTCACGCCCAACGATAACCATAGAAACAAGTTTCGAAGTTCAAAATGAGTAGGCAACCAAATATACTTCATAATATTATTCTGACTTATTCAGCGAAATGATTAGGTATTTCCATTCAAATGATACGTCGAACAGAACTTGAAACCTTTTGCCGATAATACAAAAAATATCCGGCTCAATTCTGTCATGTATAAGTGACGAATTCTGTGAATATCGGCGTTGTTTTTCTTGAACGTAAGAAGACTACGACATAGCCATCAACAATCGTAAAATCCGTCACCTAGAACCGAGGTTCGAGTTCTGTACGACGTATAATTTAGGGTGACCAACCGTCCCGATTTAGGCGGGACAGTCCCGAATTTTAACAACTCGTCCCGACTTGTAAAGCGTCCCGAATTTTGTCCCGATTTTTGAAAACTTTATCCTTATGTCCAGGATTTTGTAATACAATTCGAATTTCTAAGATATCCATGAACATAAATTAGATTCCAAATTATTATCTAAAAGAATTTTAAGCGCAACCTTAAAAATTATGTGAACACGTGTAGTGAATAGCCGGTTGGTTGGTGACAATCTAGTCCTTGTGACGGTGTACAAACGGTGCATATTACTTATAATAAAAAACTAATCTGACTTAAATAAAACTGCATGTTAGTCTTTTGTGGAATCATTTAGGCGGGGTAAGATTTAGTGGCCAGGGACCCAATTCTCGTCATCTTTTTGAAGCGAATGCGTGACTTTTCGAATGGAGTAGGGATATCACCGGTTGCCCGTATCTATGAGCAAGTTTGCTTGTTGCTAAGAACAATAACACACGCGCCACGCCCATACGTTCCCATACGTTTGATTGAAAAGTATGGGCGTGGCGCGTGCGTTATTGTTCTTAGCAACAACCTAGATACGAACCAGAGGGCAACCGGTGATATCCCTACTCCATTCGAAAAGTCACGCATTCGCTTCAAAAAGATGACGAGAATTGGGTTCCAGGTCGCATTGGATCATTTTTATTTTTTGATTTTCAAATTGAATCAGTCAACACAATACAAAACATATTTTTGTTATTATCAGATTTCTATTTTACACATTTGTTGGTATTCATAAAATGCGCCATAGCAAATCACAAATATATTGATCCTAATAATTTGGAATGAAAAAGAAAAATATATGTTACCGATTTATTTTATTCTGTTCTTGGGATTTCTTCTATCTAGATTAATTTCTTCCAAAAATATGGAACACAAAGACAGAAAACGTAAATGCACGTTCAATGACAACTTACGAAAACAAGTTCGTTTTTTTGAAAATTGCTAGACCAATTCCCAATCAGAACTAAATGCAGTTTTACATCGGCGGAGGTCGCCGAAACGATGTTGCAAAACATACATCGAATAAACAGAAGCAATGCATGATCTAGCAAGTTCATCGAAATTAAGTACTTGTTTTAGAGCCGTAACAATAGGGGAACCAGAAAAGATTTTGGCCTGCAAACAAGGCGCATATGCATACCAATGTCAGTATCACAACCAAAATTTTCGATTAATAGACTGTACGTCAAAACTTCTAATGTAAATGTTTTGAAAAGAAGATGTGTCTCGTACGAACTAACACAGAAACAAGTATAACAAATGTGTTTTATCCTCTAGTAAAGAAAGAGTTGAGAAGAAATGTGAGGAAATGCAATTTCGTGACAATATTTCCTGACACATCTAGCCAGAGACATAAAAATACTCCCTCTCCTGGTTAGATTCTTTGATGCCCAAAAATGTATTCAAATAAATATTTTAAATGTTCACGAAGATATTCGCGAGACGGATGAAGAATTGTCCAATAAAATTATGGATTCATTGCAGTAGACAGTACAAATACCAATTTTGGCGGTACAGAACGAAGAGGAGAGAACAATGGTTTTAAAAAATAAGAGATCGTCTAGACGGGAAGAATAGAGTCAAGTAATAGTGCAATTTGTAAAAGTTAAAGAAACTTTATTAAATTTTATTATATTTTGTTTTATTTTATATTCATTCTGATATAGGTATGTTTCAATATTTGCATACAGTTTATTTAATGATTATTTTTAGTTAAAAAATAGTATCATAATAAAAATGTTGTTTTAAGTTAGGTATTGTGGTACAATTTGTAAAAATTGTAGAATTGTGTTTGATTTATGTTGTGTTATGTTTCTTTTTTTGTTTTAACTAGTGAAAGTTAAAGAATGTTTGTTTTATTTATATTGTTATTTCTTAAGCTTCTTTTCTTTTATTGAAAGTGAAAACGTATATTATAGGTCATAGTAAATATTTGCTGTTGTCAATTTACCCAATGGTACAATTTGCTTATAGTTCAGCACGTTTCGTTTAATGTTTTCCACTAACCCAACCCAACCCCGATCCCCAAGCGTCCCGATTTGGCTTTTGAAAAAGTTGGTCACCCTAGTATAATTTGAATGGAAATACCTAATCATTTCGGTGTAATACCACGAAATACTGACCTCAAAATTTATTAGGTATATTTGGTTGCCTATCATTTCGAATCCCACCTTAACATCATAAACACAAACTATAGTTCACTTAGTAGGACGTGCCTCAGTAGGATGTGATACAAGAATGGACCGTGATAAACAACTACATTTTATTTTTATAAAACATTTTCCGTCTAACTCTCAGTAACTCAATAACATTTTTTGGCACAGCAAATTAGGGGTTTTTACGACAAATTTATGTAACTGAACTTCAAAAAACATATGTAGCTTAACGGTAAAATATAAATATAACGAAAAAATTTCAAAATGACAAAATGTTTTAACGGCAAGAATGCTGAAATGCTATTTTCATATACATATGTAGATTGTAGATGCAATATTTTGATTCATAAATAATATAGGAAGTGAGATCGGTATGTTAGAACTTTGTAATAGTAAAGCTGGAATTCCATCAAGGCGATAGTGGAACCCGATATATATATATATATATATATATATATATATATATATATATATATATATATATATATATATATATATATATATATATATAAATTGTTATATTTAAATTGTCGTGATATGTTGATGTGTCGTCAATTCATTGTTGGATTGGGTGCTTGATCGTGTTGCCTCTGACAATGTTTATTTCTCCGAGCGAGCTTTCATCCAACTCTGTTTGTAAGTAGAGACAATTTTATATTTATTTTTATTTTTGTACACTGTTTATGGATATAATGGATGGACTAAATACTGACTGAAGCTTTTGTTTTGTTATAATCAGCATGTTCCTGAAGAAGTTTTTAATAAAAACGAAAATTCGAACCTAGAAAAAAGGAGTTTCCTTTACATCGCCCACCTGACCGGATTGCCCACGATATTGCTTACGTTTGAATTCACAACGAAGTCGGTCGTTATCTCACCTCAACTATATATATATATATATATATATATATATATATATATATATATATATATATATATATATATGTAAAAGGAGTAACTGTCGTCCGTTAATAATTAAAGGAAAAAGGTTATTTATCGGGCAATTCCGTCAACCTTTTTCCTTGAATATCTTACCGTCGATAAACCTTTTCCATCCGTTAATAATTAAATTGCTGACTAATGGGAATTCGACTGGGAGACGTAATAATACTACTCTTTACTCATTGAGCCAAGCTTTCGGCGTGTATTTCTATCACCTTCTTCAGGGCACTATAATGATTACATATACACAACTCATTACATCACATTCCACTAAACAATAGGCTAAAAAGACATGATTTTTGAGGTTACGTTATAATATATATATATATATATATATATATATATATATATATATATATATATATATATATATATATATATATATATATATATATATATATATTAATATTGAAAAGTTAAAATAAATATAGTCAGATATAATTAATCAATCACATAAAAATGCAAATCGTATGCCTCCAACGGCAGCGCGCCGGGGGGGGGGGGGGTAGCTTTTCGAACCCAACTATACCTAAAACTATAGAATAATAACATCAGTGGCTGAATATTATTGAAGCGTCAGCCAAACGACATGGTATTTATCAAAAAATTATCTCTGAGGTTTGTCATGATTCAAACATCAAAACTTTAAAAAGTTTGTCTCAAATGTGGAAGGTGGACTATGCGTCATGTGTCGGTAAAAACTTTGGTGAGGCTTTTACCGACAATTGTCACAACGTTAAAAATTATATCGAATGACACAAATAATCCACGAGTTTCGGCCGACGTTTCAGGCTTACTGAAAATGATATATATATATATATATATATATATATATATATATATATATATATATATATATATATATATATATATATATATATATATATATATATATATATATATATATATATATATTAATATTGAAAAGTTAAAATAAATATAGTCAGATATAATTAATCAATCACATAAAAATGCAAATCGTATGCCTCCAACGGCAGCGCGCCGGGGGGGGGGGGGTAGCTTTTCGAACCCAACTATACCTAAAACTATAGAATAATAACATCAGTGGCTGAATATTATTGAAGCGTCAGCCAAACGACATGGTATTTATCAAAAAATTATCTCTGAGGTTTGTCATGATTCAAACATCAAAACTTTAAAAAGTTTGTCTCAAATGTGGTAGGTGGACTATGCGTCATGTGTCGGTAAAAACTTTGGTGAGGCTTTTACCGACAATTGTCACAACGTTAAAAATTATATCGAATGACACAAATAATCCACGAGTTTCGGCCGACGTTTCAGGCTTACTGAAAATGATGTTGGATGAAGAATTCTTGCTTTCCCTGATCATTATCGAATTTTTCTTGGGGACAAGAACAATATTATCAAAGGAACTACAGTGTCCTCAAATTACAATTTCCCTTATATTTCATAAACTACCTAAATGAAACCATTTTAACTCTGGAAAATTATCGAACAGAAGAATATTTCAATAAATGTTTTCAAAAAATGAAAATATTATCGAAAGAAATTCAAGAAGAATCTTATGAAGTAAAACAAAATAAAAAAAGCGAAGGATGCTGTTTTGCTCTACTGCCCTACAGTGGACTGTTGGTTTGTTTAAAAGCGTTCGTAGTTACTTTCGACGTAATTATTTCCCGTTTTTGACAAAATTTTAGAATGTTTTATTTTGTTATTATTTATAATAAATACGATTTGTTCTAAATTATAGATGTTCTATGACTTTTATTTTTCTACCTGTTTCATATTCTTCTCAGCCCAAACCAACACAATTATTTTTGGCCCCCCACTTTCCTTCGGGACGCGCCGCTGCTGTATGCCTTACTTTGCCCACTGTTGTCTCAGTGACGCTGCATCATTAATTTTCGAAACAAATTCAAGAGATAGAGACAACTGGAGTAATCTTGGGTACCCTTTTGTACAAGGGCGTTATATCCTATAAAGAAGAAATAGCAATTTAGTCTTTTTATGACCATATGTCAATCCGTATACCTACTATTTTCAATCATACATAAATTAAATTCAATTTTTAATTGATAAACGCCTATTTGAAATTGTTTTACGTTTTGGTAACGAAATAAAAGCTATTATTATTATTTGTATGGAGCAATAAGAAGCAATTTGACTTGACTGTGATCCGAAATTAGTTTTATCTGCTGTTTAA